>VZTE01004907.1:454872-479632 GCA_013397775.1 Eulacestoma nigropectus | reverse complement strand
ATATACATAATCAGTGGTCATGGGCTTGGAAAAGCAAGATCTCCAAGGGTCAAGGACTCCAATGAGCAATGCCTGTCTCCTAGTCAGATGCCACATGCTGGCAGGAGGGCCCTACATTCGTGGTTTGGAGTTACGGAGTGTATTAGTTTAGGCTTACAAGAGAACAAGATGCTTCTCAGAAACAATGGAATATTTTTGACTGTGATCATCTTTAGCCCTGTCTGTTTACACCAGGGACCAACAAAGCTTGGTAGCACACTGCCAGGGACACCCAGCAACAGCAAATTCACAGAATCATGAAGTTTTCAAGCTAAACAGGAAGGAGAGATGGGAACCGGAGAGGACATGACATACCTGCCCAGAGAAAGAAGCTGGCCATCCCACAGTCTTGGAAAGGTAAAGCTCCTGCACTTACCACATATCCCCTGGTATTTTCAAGCTAAACTGCTAGCAGCAAAGGCAATGCCTCTATCCAAGGCATTGTTTAGCACACACACGATGAAGGAAATGTTGAAACATGGTCTGGTGCCTTCCACAGGAAGGAGTTACCAAGTCTTTAACCCTGCAGATTTGGTACAGAAAGGACTTGTCTCCATCTCAGAGGGCTGAAATGGGACTAGAGAGTCTGCCTGATCGGGTGGTGCTGCTTCAAAGACTATGTCCACAGGCACAGATAAAATCACTTAGCCTTTGCAATAGTTTTAAGCAGCTTGGTCTAAAACAAGTGTTACCTGTTTAACACTGAAAAGCGTTTTCTACACAGAAGTCTAAAAGAGACAGACGTGTGTTCTCATCTGTTGCATGCACCTTGATGTAAAAAAGAAGCCTAACTTTGTTCCTAGAAAAGAAAATCTGGCACAGCAATCTAAACCTGCCTTGTGTTCGCTAGTAGAATATGAGAATGACTTTTTTTCTTTTAAATAAAAAGTCTTGCATTACCCTCCCTTTCTGTTCTAAAACTTTTTCCAAGAATTTCTCTCCTTCATTTCTAGGCCAATTTTTATGGTATCCAGGTAGTTATCACAACAGCACTATAAAAGCACAAGTGTTCAAGGTTTATTCAGGGCAGACCTCAACCAGACTGCCAGTTTTGGCAGAAGTTTGGCATCACCAGGGACTCAGGACAGTAAGATACAGAACTCAGCATCAGTTAAACTGTACAGCAACCTCTGCCAATCATCTGTCCTCAGTGAAACATGGACCAGGCTCTCCTTTGAAAAAGATTCAGGGATCTCAGTGCTGAAAAGGGCCAAATGCACACAAATCTGTCCACAAAGAAATCACTGGCAAAATTCCCCTCAACTGAAGCAAGGAAATACCAAGCCTTCAGTAGCACTACTCAGTCATTCTCTTTAGCCTGGAAACAATGCACTAGCACTTTAAGTGGGGATTTCAAGCTTGGTGAAATTGAGTTACCGATGCCCACACAGGATGCACACCTTGGTCTACAAGCTGGCTCTGAAAGTATAGGCCAAAAGCAAGCACGGGAAACCTCATCACAAGTTGTTTCAAGCTATGGTCTCATTAGCTCAACACACAGGCTTGAAAGCGCACAAAAAATTAGAAGTCAAGGGGCTTTGGACCTGTGTGCATACACTACACATCAAAATACAAAGATGCACACGTCCCAGTGCAAAATTTCACATCAAAACATCAATAAATACACTTTTTCTTTAAACAGAGGAAACAAAAAAGTATTCTCCACCAAATATATCTGTGATGGCAACTTAGGAACTATCGTATTTTAGCACAGACTGGAAATCTCACTAGCCTGAGGCGTACAGTGCAGAGATGCTATGAAAGACAAAATTACACAGCTTAAAAATTAGGTACTAATATTTTACTTGAGGGAAAGGAGAAGGTTATCACAGGGAGACAAGACTTGGAGAAAAAGGGTAGGAAAAGGACACAACATACAAGAGAGGGACAAGACTGGGTTGTTTTTAGCTTAACACTTGCCAAGTGAAAAAGCAAACATGAGTCATAGTAAAGGTAACTCAAAGTGTGATGTGACTGCAGTGGAGAGCTGAGCAGACCACACTGCATGAGTCAGCAGCACAGATAAAAAGGGTGATAAGAAGCAGCAGATGAGACATGTCTTTACTAAAACCACCCTGCAGGACACAGGCCTTCTTTGCTCTAATGAAACGGTTGTGCCAAGCTGCCACACGCTGGCTCGTACACTGGCGATCCTGTGAATCAAAGAACGCCACGCATGGTTAGAAAAGCAGCAGGCAAACAGCTGCAGACAGATCCACATGCAAAAAAAAGCACAGAAAGCAACGCAACAGCACCGCCCCAACACTCACACACCCTTACGAGCGCCTGGAACACCACCCTCCAAAGCACTCAGGCGGCGGGGTGGGGAGGAAGAGAAGAGGGGAAGGAAGCTGTCGCTGGGATCATGGCATTTAACCTGGCCGACAGCCAGCTTTTCCGTTCCTGCTTGTCAGACTTGGCCTTCCTAGTGGGTGCCGAGGGCAGGCGGCTGCAGTATCCCCCCCGGCCCCGTTCTGGCTCCCCTGCGTGCACCTGCAGAGCTCGCAGGCAGCTGCAGCTGGACAGCTCGTACGTGTCTCAAGAAGCCGAAAGGGCAGCTGGGGCTATTTGCAGAGCTACACTCCAGTGGAACTGCAGCTCAGGTGGCTTTGCAAAACTCAGGTTTAAAGTTCCATCTTTTTGTTCAGGGTTGCAAACCCTGTTTTCCTGCAAGAGCAGAACATTTAGCCCCACGCTCTTGGGTAGCAGAAGCCATACAGTCATATGCAAGGCCACATTACCTGCAAAATGCAAATGCTGCCCTGACCACACAAACAACCTGCAATGGTGGTTCCTCACTGTCAGGATCCCTCCACTTCTGAACCTGGTCAGGAAAGATGAAGGTCCTCTGTCACAAGCTCAAAAGAGGATAGAGACATAAGGCAAAGCTCAAATCACCTTTCATCTCACTTCTTGGATGAAGTAAAATTATACCCTGCCTGTAAGGGGCAAGATGGAAAGTAAAAAGCTCTATTTTTAGACACAAGATCCTGCTTCATCAGGTTCATCTAATTTCTAAGAAACAAACTTTGGCAAAGGTCTGCAGCTGAAGGGGATGAAACATAACTTGTTTAATTTTCTTTTAGTGCAGCTCATAGCATGACTAGCATAAATCTAAGGAAATCTGCTTTAGCCACATAGACACACCAGCTGTTTTATTTGGGATAGTCCCTATATTTTAGCAATATATCTATATATAGAGAGAGATTGTTTTTCCCAATCTGTCCTGCCAAAATAAGCATGTTATGTCCAAGCATTTCAATGGAGTTAGAAGGTGTGTCTATTCCCCCTGCTCCAAACATCCTTATTTATAGATTTCAAAATTTGGCAGGTATGCCAAGGAAGAGCAGTTGCTGAGCCTAACACACTGCACAGCAACAGATCTGTTGTAACAGATTACAGGCAGAGAGAGAGACAGGAAAGTGTTGTACTTTCCTTCTTTACACACGTCCTTGCTTTCAAATGCAGCTTTATGGAGATAACAACAGCAAGGGCTTGTCTAAAATAAAGCTGGACTGAGAGCCAAGGCTCATTGCAGCCCCACTGACAGCAGAGCTTGGCTCTGCACTTTGGTCATGCACTTTCCTAACCCAAGTGTGTGTATTCCAAGAAGTAGGTAGAGGAACTGCTCCCCCACAGTCATCAAGAGCATTAGTGAAGGGGGAGGGTGGTCGGCCTGTATGAAAAACAGTAAAGTTAGTTTTCATTTCCTGTCAGTTTAAATCTTATCTTACAAGCTTCATTAGCTGATATTTTCTGGCCTGCGTGCAGTGGAACTCCTTTTGTTACTCACTCACAGAAGGTTCCCCTTAGCGGCCTGCAGTTAAGTGTCTGTGCTCCTGGAATCCACCCTGCCCTGCCCACCATTCCAAGGCTGTAGCAGCCAGTGAATCAGTCTGCAACCACAAATTGTTGTGTAGGCCTTCCCCGTGTAAGTCTACTAACAAACATACTCCTGATTATAGCATCCACTGGCAAGATGTTAAAAAAAAACACAAACTAAAACAACACAACAACAAAAACACCAAAAAAAACCCCAAAAGATAAATGCACAGGATTCATGGAAGCTGATGCACAATTTTTCCCCAGTCTAATCTTTCCATTACCCCTTGAATGGTCTTGGCCATGCAGAAACACCCTCATGCTCATTTTACTGCTGGGTTTCACACTTACTGATTTTCTTTGAACACATGATGCAAGTGCTTCTATTTATTCTGCAGATGATTCCTGAAATCAGTGTGCAATTTGCATGTGGACACACAGTGTTGACTAACCTGATCACAATTAGTGACAAACTGTGATCAGAACTCAGATGCAGACTCAGTGAGGACTCCCTTGTCCTCAGCCTGGAGACAGTGCTGCACCTACGTAACTCCCACCACAGGGCTCTCAGGCCCCCAGTGCAGAAACTGCTGAACAGTGACAAATGGATGACAAACCATGACTGACAGTTCTGCAAAAAGGTTCCTTATGTCCCAGCCCCTGGCAATACACACACTTCTGAGCATCACCTTTCAAAAGGACCCAACAGATGCACTCATCCCTCTAAGCCGAGCTGCAAGACACAGTTAGGCAAGGATGACACCCTGCATCAGAGGCAGCTGAAGATGGGCATCAAGCTAGGAGAGGAGAAGGGAAAGGTACAAATGAGGGAGAACAGAGGTTATGATGCTAAGGGTTAACCAGCACAGTACATGCCAGGAGCAGCAACTTCTTCCCATGTGTGAACTCTGACGAGGAGCAATGCTGGGATGAGTGCACAGCCAAATTCATGGCTAAGGGAGATGGAAGACAGGCAATCACCCAATCCTCCATCCATGCCCATCTCTTAAGATTTATCTCAGCACGACATCATTGATTACTTCCCCAGTTTCCAAGAACTGACTTTCCTATACACACTAGAGAAAGAAAAATTAGTTTTTCCAATATCTTTACTTCCAGCTCGTGTTTGCAAAGCTCTCCAAGAAGAAAACTGCCAGACTCCACAAGTGATCAGTGTTACCACACTTGATCCATATATGCCTTGAGCTCGCTGCCCACCATGGGACCAACAGCCATCACTGCCTTTTCCTAGAGGAGATTATGTAGAATATCAGAAAACAAAATTACTAACTTTATTCCTAAAATCTCTCAACAGTTCTCAGTCTCAGTTCCTCATTTACAGCTGGATGAATCTGAAAGACAGAGTAACTTTTGCAAGATCCAAGAATATGACTGTGAACACAACAGCAAAGCCTCAAGCTCTGTTCCTCTCCTCAGTCTGCTACATAACCCTCTTCTCCCCGCCCTGGGCACAGTGGAGATGGGTCACCACCTTCTGCATACAGGCTTATATATATATGTGATTTCTTTCTCATGCATTTATGTATGTAAATTAAGACATATTCTAAACTAGGTTATGACAATGCATATTACATTCAAATGTTGTATCTGTTGAAACTGTTAGAATTCAGGGTTGTTGTTTGAGCAACATTTAGAGAAGGTTGTGTTTCCTGCTGAAGTCACAAAGAAAATCAAACCTCAAAACTGCTATCAGTTACTGATTACACTTCTTAAACCAGGACTGCCAGACAGCCTGCAGCAGCTTGCAGCAGCAGAGTCTTCTGCCAGGCCAGAGAGGGTATCTTTCATGTCTGCATTTAGAAGGCTGAGTTATATAGCTGGCTCAAACAAAAGAAAGAAACTGGAAGTTATAGAGGTAAGAAAATAGGAGTTAAAATAATTTCTTAACAGTAGTGATATGCAAGAGTTCAAGATCTATGATTCCCAAAACTCTTATCTAAGATACTGTGACCAAAAAACCAAATTCTACTTAATAACTACAATTAACTGTTCCTTTTAAAAATTACTTAATTTTAATGCAAAACAAGTGGAATTTTTTTTCTCTTCTCCTATTTTTCAGCTCCTATTTTAAGGAAGCATTTAGTTGCATGACAGAAATGTTTCAGAATCTTCTTAAATGTTTCAGAATCTCCTTTTTGGGCGTTTTTGCTGAACGTCTATTTTAATGTGAATATAGCCTGATACAACTTGCATGGAAAAATTCTAATCTAGTAAACAGTGAAAAGAAAGCACACCACTGATAAAAGAAAAAAAAAAAGAAAAATTAGAGGCCCACAGGAATCTACGCTGGAGCAGATTACTGGTAGAACATCTGCAGAAATATAATGTAGTACAAGTTTAAAAAAAGATATATTAAATTATTTCAAGTACTGAAAGCATTCTCTTGTTTAAGGACTATAACTAAAAAGAGTAAATGCAAAGCAAGATTTAAAAGCTGATGATTTCTGTAAAGTTCTCCTGATTACTGATTTTAGTCACAATTGAAATCAGCAGTTTAAATCCCCTGAAGAACCTCCAGAGGAAGAGCAGTGCTGATTTATTTCTCATGAGATGGGACACTCGAGATTATGAAGAACGTTAGTTTTCTGATGCAAAGCAGATAGACTGAGACAAAGACAAGTGCAAACCACTATTCCATATTTTAAAAAAGGCAAGAGACTAAAATATATGCACATATGTGCACATGTGAATACATGTCCTCATTTTGTTCTCACATTCGATCAGGACACAGACCTGCATAGCAGCAGACTAGAAAGAGGAAGCTTTTGCAAAGAGGTAATGAGCAGCAATTCTTGAGTGCTCAGGGCAGCCCTTCCAGGTGCAGGAGCACCAGGAGTGGCTCAGCAGCAGGTCCTCTTGGTGTTCGCACAGCAGTGCGAGGCCAGAGCTGCAGGGCCGGGGACACGAACGCGCGGTGGTGTCTGACCGCTCGGGGTTAGTGTGGATACTGCCAGGATTACGATAAGCCTTGCTAAATCCATGCTGGGCACATGGTGACTCTGCACCATCCTCTCCCAGTGCTCCTAGGCCCAGGATGAGGGTGACAAAACATCCCTCAGGGCTGTCAAGACAGAGGCTGTGCTGAGCAGGATATAAGGAGCCTGGCTGCTCTCATCTGGACGCAAACCAGCCCTCACAACTCAGGGAACTCTCCTAAGGGTGTCCTGTAACAACTCCATCACCCAACTTGTTCTCATGGATTATAGCACCACATGAGACCTCCTCTTCCCTGTTACGCATAGCAACAAGAACAGGGGAAGCTGTGTTTCAAAAAGAAAAGCACATTTTTGTTCTATAGCAGAAACAGAGTTGAAAGACTTCAGGGGACCTGCAGAAACTTTCAAAGTCACAGAAGTGATCCTCCAGTGAGGGAAAAAAGGAGGAAAGTATCCATGGGGACACCACAAGCCATTCTCAAGGCACTTAATGTAACAAGACAACGGAGAGTAACTCATATATAGATAGCAATGAGGTAATTAAAGCTTAGCTCTTTTCAGCCTGCTCCCTACTCCACATAGAAGAAGCACACAAGTGCACAAACATCAAGCTTGAAAACACAACAGAATGCTCCAGTGTAAGACTCCCGTGCCTCACAGAGTGCTGCTGGCTTTACTATGGCCATGCTATGTACAATCAATAACAGGTACTGATAGTGTTTGCACAATATTTCAATAAGCAAAGCAAACCAACATCACTTCCTCTATTCCTGTACAGAGTAAGATATTTACAGGAACAGCCTTTTGAAACGCTCCAGTAAAATTAGCTTACTCAGATTTTTTTTTATAAACTAGAACAGAGAGCAGAAGGGTATCATCATCATTGGGTTTTGTGCATAAATCAGCTGTCTATTTACCACTGGTATGTTGCAACAATGAATTGCCACTATCTCTTGAGTTATTTTCTAGGTTATTAGATTACCTAAGTTCAGGGAATCAAAAAAAAAAAAAATTTTCTTCATTATTTCCTGGGAAACGACCTTCAGAAGCATGTATTCCACCTCCTTTCCCAAAGCAATGCCCAAAATATTCCCGTAGGAGGTTTGTCTGTTTTATAAAAACCTCCAATGATGATGCTTCCACAGCTTTCTCAAAGGCAAATAACTGCAGCACCAAAATACCCTTATAATTTCAAAGCCTTCTTAAATGTTTACCTAAGTCTTGCCACCTTCATATGGAGCTCATTTCTTTTAGTCCTAACCCCAAACAGTCAGGCAATACAGTATATTCCCCTCCTCCCTGTAGGAACCTTCCACATACTTGAACACTGCTATCATGTCTGTTACTGGCCTTATCCCCTATAGACTAAACAATCCCCATTCTTTCATCTTCTTTCCCAGGTCATGTTTTCCAAATCTTTCATCATTTTTCCTGCCTTCTCCCTGGACACCATCCAGCTGGCTCTTGATTGTGCTGTGCCCCAAACTAGATATTAAGCCATTTCAAACACTGAATGGACTAATGGCAGGTTATTTGGTGCCTTTTCTTTACCTACCCTAAAAACAGTGCTTTTTTGAGGAACATGGACGGGGAACCCTTGTTCCTTGTATGACTGTATGACACCTACGGTCTCAGGTCTGTGATCCCTTTACCCTCTCAGATGCGCTGTCCTGCACACATGGCCTGGGAGGATTTGAGCTGGGACACTTCCCTACAGGCATAGTCACTAGCTCCAGGGTCAGAACCGAAGCAGGCAGGGGATCAAAAGAAAAGCTGCCCACTCAGCAGAGCACGGGCAGCCCAGGTCCCAGGGGAGAGGAGAGGAGGACATGTCAGAGACTGGTTTTCTCTGGTGGTCTGGGAACCAGCTGTGATTTTTTTACCACCCTATTCAACCAAACCAGGCCAAACTGCAACTCCAATACAACCCAACACCAGCTCACAGACCTTCTCCTGCAGAACCACTACTGAGTCAGCCCCATTCTGTCTCATGCAACTGGATATTTCCATCTCTCTATAGCACTTCTATGTTTGTATCCTGGCTGTTCTTCAGGGTTTTTTCCCAAACTATTCCTCCAGTTAGCCAGGACAGCTCAAAACTTTAATCCTGCCTTCCAAGGAGTGTGCAGCCCCCCTTCACACTTCTTATCCTATGTAAATTTAACAACTGCTCTCTCTGCTCCATCAATCATTTCAATAATGAAAACAGTGAGTATTACCAAAGCCAGGACAGACCCCTGGGGAATCTCACTCATTCCAGTCTTGAAGTTTACAGCAAACCATGAATAACTACTTTGACTAGAGCCTGGTGAAATGCTGTGCACCCACATTACAGACCAGCTAACTACACACCCAGCCTGCCTCAAAGAAAGCGGTGTTAGAAAGCAGCCAGAGCCGCCCATCAAAGAAGGAGTAATTTCTGTCAGACAGAGGGGTCCAATTACACTGTCATAGGCACTGCTGGAAAGTCTTTGCTAAGCACTGCCATAAAAATGTAATGCATGCTGATAAGAGGAAAAGGAGGGTTGATAACCAACCTTTAGGATGACAGGAAGAACTTTGGTAGAACTGAGACAGCAGGAGCCTCACTTTGCTTCCAGCAAAAGAGAGACTTGGAACAAGCAAACTGAAACACAATATAAAAATTACAGGAATTTTGTGCCTTCCATCAACTGCTGCCGACTTAACTGTTAAAGAAGATACTATCACACAGGTGTGGTTTACTTCGGCTTTTTTAGCAAAACTAAAACATTTTCTTAGCTCTTCCAGATGTTTTTTTCAAATTGCATTCTTTACTGCTCCCTAACAGCCTATTCTGATCAGAGATCACAAACAAACCAGACAGATAGTGAAGACCATGGTTCCCAAAACTCTGATAAATGCTTTAATCAACCTCTGAAAACATCCTCAGCCCCATGCCACCACTAGAAGCAAGTGGCAGTGGCTGGTGCCTGAAACAGGGAGAAAGGGTAAGTTCCATGGAAAGTGAAAGGTGAGGCAGCTTTCCAACACTGGCTCCCTCTGCTTGCCAAAATAGCAATGCCCAGCCCACGCCTCACTCCTACTTCTGTGGAAGATGCTCTCGCTTCCCAGGAGAGTTTACTCTCGCAATGCAGATGTGCTTCACTGAGGCAATCGCACTCTGTTGCATAACAGAACACCGAATTAAACAGTGTGTGCTGTTTGGTGTGTTTTTAAAATGTACACCACAAGTTACTGTGGAGTTCAGTGATGGTGCCAAGAATGTTAACACGATGATTTTAGCAGGGAAGAGTACATCATATCCTCCCTACTCCCACAGCTTACTCAAGTCGTAATGTTGCAAAATGCTTTTGTACTTGTTAGTAAAATACAAAGCCACACATCTATGTGACTTTCATTTTGATCTTTGGTGACTGTGGGTATCATCCTCTTCAGACCTAACACAGCTGCACCAGTGGCAGGCGCAGGGTGGCTCTGGGAAGAACCTGGCAGGTGACTGCACTGAGGTGCTCCAGCTGAACCCTTCACCCCATGTCCTAAAAAAGAGGAGTTTAAAAAATAAATAAATAAAATCACAAGCAGAACCCACAACCAATCATTTCCAGTCCCCCCTGTGGACAAGGAGGAACAACACTGCAGATGCTGCCATACTTTGAATAAGAATACACATACATTTAGATTCTTCTCTGTTTCCAGAAGTTGCACAATGCCATTCATCTTCAGAGGAATACAGGTCTTTTCTAAGATATATTATGCATAACCTAGTTTTCCACAGCAGAAAACCCACCAAGGGAATACTGTTTGCTCATACCAGAAATGTATCCCAAAATTACAGTAATTTATAGCCTCATTATCACTGACAAAAGAAATAATACCATTCTCTTCTGACAAATATCAGTACACTGAAAAAGTAATGAATAAATGTCTATAAACAGGTATCAAATAAAGCACCTGCCAGTCACTGCAACAAAACTTTAATTAAATCATGTTGAGCAAAAAAAAGTAAAAACAAGCCATATAATCTGAAATCAAAATAAAAATCCATCTATCATGCCAAAGCACAATTCAGAGCACTAAATACCATAACCTGTTAAGTGATCGGTCATCTAATTGTTAATTGTAAAGTTCCAAGTTTACAAAACAAAGACAAACATACAGATTCAGCAAAGTACTTCGCCATGTGCCAAAGTACATCTGTATTTTAGAAACATATTTTATAAGACTGAGTTTAAAGCTCTGGAACTGTTCATGTGCACCTCTACCGGGATTTTTTTTTAAGAGACAGAAAGTGATCTGCACTGTTCACTTTTTAGTATTACAAATCAAATCAGCATTCAGCCTAAGCTGAATACATATTTCTGGAGACACATCAGAAAGAACCCTGAGGATTAGTCCTAACACAAAAGGATAAGGGAGTTGCTTGCTGTCATCCTGCCAGTTTTCTAGAACAGAAGAGTTAGCAAATGAGGCACAAAAGGATGTGAGCAAAGAAACTCATACCTGCAAAAAATGCAGAAATATCAGCTGTGCAAGAAAATGATAGTAAGTAGTATCAGGACAAATCACAAGAACTGCTGACCAGCTGAAAGTCCTTCTGGCCTCAGCTGGAAGTACTTAGCACCCTTAAGGCTAGTTAAACTTATAAGCCATCCTAAATTGATGCTACAAATTAAATTTGAATATTCAACACTTAACTTTTTACAGCTCTGACCTTCTATTGGAATCAACATAAGGCAGCAGCACTAACTGAACCTCTACTTACATTAAATAAAATCCTCCTGAGTGCCTCCACATCTGTTATTTAAAGAAATTGATACAGTCCTCTCTTTTATTCCTTATAGTGATAGTGATAGCAACATCAAATATACCTATCCTACTGCTGTAGGGGAAAACCCAGAAAGTTCCCTTCTTGGTCTCCGAAAAATCTCTCATTAATGCAGCTGGTGGCTTTCTGAGTGCAAAGACAAAGAGGGGGCATTGTTGAAGTGTGTGGGTGCACACACACACACATGCAGGGCAAGTGCCAAAGACAGAGGCGCACACTCTGCAGTGCAGATCTCTGAACATGAGTGCAGCAGCCAACCCCAGTGGGGGCAGAGGGACAGCCATGTTATGGTAGTGTTTGAGTCAGCTGCGCACTTCCACATCTGCCAAAGTGGGCTAACAGGTTTCATATGGCAAAGACTACTTCTGGGGAAGGGGGAAAGCCAAGGTGGGGATGAGGAGCTTCACACCTGCCTGGGGATACCTTATAAGTCACTATAATTATTCTGATACATAAGATTAAAAAAAAAAGAGAGAGAAATAAATTAATTAACTGAAGAAAAAAAGGCTTAACTTACTGAATAAGACACCACTTTAAGAGGTTTCCCCACTTTCCCTGCTGTAAAGCACTTCAGAAAAATTCAGCCACTGAGCTACTGGTTTTCTTGACCTTTTTACTGAAAGAGAGCAGAGTGAAAACAGGAAAGAGCTAAAATGATACGCATTAAAGATGCTTCATGTTAGGAAAGTCTTTTGAGTCAATGTTGCAAATCACTCTGTGTCAGATTTGCCAATATACTGCTTGCTACAGACTATCTATTAAGAGCAGCAGCAGTCAAAGCAAGTGTGTTGCCTCTCAGCTGTTGCAACAACAGCGTATACACCATATGATGCAGCTATTGCATTTGCATCTGGTGCTGGCTTTCCGCACCCAAAAGCTCACTTCACGTCTTTTGATTAATTTGTAATGCCCTGAGCCCCAGGCAGATTTGCTCTGTTGATTTCCCTTTTCTTAACAATAACACAAATAAACATGGAAATAAACCTATTGTCTGAGGAACTCTTCCACTAATTCTGTTCTTTGATGGTTTGGTTGATTTACTATGGTGAGGAATCAAGAGTGAAGTGGATCATAGCTTAATATTGAGTGTGGTTAATCTTCCCTTTGCATAATTCTGGTACGCTATGGCCCAAATACCAGAGATTTATTTGATGTGTACGTGCTTTCAAGCATTAGTAAACAAGTTGCAGCCCATTAGGAAAGAAGAGCAGATCCAAACAGTTGTGAAGCTCTTTATGTACTAGATTGGCACTGGCAGTGCAATATCTGCATGTGCATGTGCACTAGCTTTAAAATTTTGGACACTATTTCATAATGAAATGTCATTCTTTAAACTGTAACCAAAAATATGACTGAGATCATTTCCCATGTCCTGATGCAATGTTGCCTAAATCACAACAAAACTGAGCAAGAGAGGCACAGTCTTTTTCTCTTTTTCATCTTTTAATTGATTTTATTCCTCGTAACATAACCAAAATGAGGAAGAACGTATACTAGAGCCTCAAAAATGTACAGACACACTAATTCCCATGAAAAAACAAAAAGCTTCTCTCACTTCTCATTTCTTATTCTTCCATTACTTTGAAGAACGTTATAGAACACACAGAAGTACTCTATGAAACATCACTAAATTTTCTACTTTACTAGACCTACCAAATAAATTACAATCCTACATTCTATAACTAAAATATTTTTCTTGTTGTTCATGTACAAATTAAATTTGTTTCTTTAGCAGCTGGTCTTAAGAGCAAAGTATTAACTTAAAAATTTATTTTAATAATGAAGTTTCAAGCAATGGTACAGTGGAAACACTTGAAGTGCACAAAAGTTACTTGCATGTGGCAATGCTTCCTGGATAAAAGACCCAGTGTGAGTCTACATTATTTTAACACACACAGGCAAAACCCACCCAAGCTGTAATGTTAGGTATCAATAAGCCGTTCTCACAATATGGTGCGTTTTTCCTACCTAGGAGAACAATCACAATCCCGTACTCAGGCACCAGCTTTAGAGAATGGTGCCTAATTCCTTGCACTCTCACACACGTGTTTTTCAGCAAATCTCCCAGTGTTCATACTACATTCACTGACCCCCCAGATAGGCTACAACTGTACACCAGCCATCACTGGACTAGATTTTATCCTGTTCTGGGCTGAACACTGACTTGGGATGACTCAGAAACAGTTGCCTCTGTTTTTTCCCCACTTCTTTACTTTAATAAGTAAAGAAGCCACAAGAGAGACAGAGAGAAATTCAGAGCTGGAGGCAGGAAGGACTTTTCTGACAGCAATTCCAAAATCTCATCTGTAGAGGTGTAGAAAACATACACTCCTGAAGCAAGCTCTTCAGATAAAGCCTCAAATCTTGGTAGCAACTATCAAATGGACACAAAAGTATATGCCTACAAAGGAGGTGCTGTGAGAACAAACACATCAGTGACTGAGAGACGCCAGGATACCACAAAAAAGTAACACAGTAAGAAGAGAGGATGCCAATGTCTCAGATAAGCAGTTATGGCCATGTTTACTTAAACTGTTCTGCTGAGCTGTTCCCGTTTCAGGCAGAAAACTTTGATTTAAGGAAGAGACTTGCAGTTCTGTCTTCATATTTTTTTCCCTTCAAAGCATGAAAGAACTTCCTTTTTCAAAACCAATTTAACAAAGTTTACATCCAAACCCTCTCAGTCCCAAAAATGTCAGATCCGAACTCTATTAAAAGCACCAGTTAGTGCAGCCAAAAGCTCCACAGTATATTTAATAGACTATAATATTTCTAATGCCTTACTGCCTGAAATCTATGATCTGAAAAACCAGCCAAGCACACCCACCCAAGAGCAATGACTGCTACAGGGAAAACTCTTATCTCCCTGTGGTCTTCTATCACCACTTGCATGAGCAGACCAGGGACTCTCCAGCTGCAGACAGTGAGCATACAGACCACCTCTCTGGCAGGAGGAAGCCTGAAGGAAGCAGACAAATTAGAAATGAAAGTTGTGCCAAGCATGTAAGCATAGAGCTACTGTTTCAAACTTCAGGTCCTGCAGTTTTATGGATATGTTTTATAACTTGATTTTATTGGACCCTTCTTCTCCTAGCCTACTGCTTCCCTCATATCACTTACAGTTCCTCCCATCCGTTTCTGCCTCACATCCTTCAGGCTGGAAGATTGCCCAGATCAGCTTCCCTAGTTCAACCACTAACTCTCTTGACGCCAGTGAGGGCCAGAGTAGGCATCTGCCCTGAGCTCAGGTATGAGCACCCTGCACACCCAGAAGTATTTTTCCCTGGCCTAAAGGATGCCTGGGAAAAGCATTTTGATGCAGATTTCACAGTTGCCAGCTGTGACACCAGAAAACAGAGTTCATGCAGTCTCCTGACAAAACGCCACACCACCTGTTCCTCCGTATAAGGCATACATGTAGGAAAGTAAAATATATTTTCTAATAAGTTATGCAAAGAGAAACAGCTTCCTGGTAGCTATTACAGCTGACTGGGAGCTAAAATGATACTAATTATACTGTTCAGTTGAACTCCAGCAAGGTTCCATGAGTCCTTGCATGAAGAGCTCTGCCTGAGCAAGCCCCCTGTCAGGCCCCTCCCTGCAACCACATGTGGGCAAGGCCCATGCCAGTGGTACCCAGCCTGGCATGGCCTGCTGCTCCTCCTCTGTCACCCTGCACCACGGCGCCAATAGCACAGGACAGGAGCAAGGCTGACCCCAGCTGAGCAAGAATTCACTCCCACATCAGGTTTCCTAAGCATCAAACCTCCTGCTGAGGAGCATTTTCCACTCTCTTGCCAGCCTGACTGCTCAAGGTGAAGCAAAAGTATGGATGACTCTGCAGCTCATTCCACGTTATCACACCAGCGGGTTGATGTGGATTCGCAGTGAAGCAAGAGAAGCAGCACACTCAGATATTAACCAGGCTGAACTTTCAGGAATGGTTTCCCCTGTTTCAGGCCCATCTATCAGGGGTGCAGTGGAGTTTTTAAAGAGCAGTCAGAAATAGTTCAAGAAAAGGGGGAAAAAAAGATTATTTGCCTATATCTAAATAATGAAATAAGGCATTTTTCATTTCCATGTTTCAGTATCTCAAAAACAGGGAGTGTTATCATTTACTACAAGGTGTGAGAAATGAATGGATTACGACAAATACCAACAGTAACACTTTATTCCCTTTCATAACAGAAACAAGCAGAAAACATTTTACTCCAAAGGATGAGTTTTCCAGAAAGCTTTCAAGTTCTCTGAAAACAGCCATAACTGTAACACTGCTCGCAGAATGTTTGGTAACTTAATCAAAGATGCTCTCTGTTAAACATTAATTTTTATATAGATTCACTTAGCTATCATACTGTGTTTTCGAAGTAAGCTCATTTAACTACTTTATTAGATCAGTAAAGAATTTTGGATATCAACAACTGCACATGTAGTCAAAGAGAAAGACATAGGTGCTAATTGACTCAAAACAGGCAGGGAAAAAACAGGGAAAATGACATAAAAATAAAAAAATATAATTAATATTCTAAAAAACAATTGGCATACCAAAAAGATAAATTTTATTATCTCTCTTCACCTGCAGAAAGGCCAAGCAAGCTTTCAATCTTTTTCCACTTGCAAGGCCCTTAAGGTTTTCCTGATAAAAGTGAAACCCACCATAGAACAACTGCACCAGCTGACAGCCAGCTTTGCTTTCCTGAGTCCTTGCTCTTCAGAGGCAGGCTCTGAGTCAACAGGTTCACAGACCACAGTCACTGGTCATTACTGCCACCACAGAGTACAAACTTAAAACCACCAGTACACTGCAAACCAACACTCTGCCACTCACAACCTCCAGTGAGGGCTGCAACAGCCTGAAGGAACATTCCCACCTTTATGCACACGCGGTGCAACACTCTTGTATCCAGTTATCCCTAAGGGGCAACGTTCTGAAAGGATAGAAAAATTTAGGTAATAGACATTATGCAACATTTGAGTTGTATTTACACAAACTCCAGGCTTAGCAATTATTTTCCAGGTCTCCTGAAATTGTGCAGAAGGTGAGCAGGCTCACAGGCAGTCCCCACATCCTCATTCCTCTTTCAGCCCCACACCCCAGCTGCACCACTAGCATGGAGCACCCACAAGCATATGCTCTCAGGATAAAGCTGACCCTGAAGCAGCACAGAGCAGCAGAAAAAAAACCCATGAGGAGCAGCTGCTGCAGGGGCAGACAGGAAAAATTAAAATCTGGTCACCTGCACCCAGGCAGTTCCCCATCTCTGAACAGCACACAGGCCCTAGCTTTCACAGTTTGAGGTGAAAGAGCCCCAGCACTCACATAATCCACCCCCAAAGTCTGCAAAACTGTCCCGCCAGGAAAGATGTTTTCCAGGTCTGAACCCCCTACTCCCAAGGGTTCACATGTAACTACACAGCTCTGACCAGAGGTATGAGCAATTTATCTCTCCTTTGCCAAGTGATGCCAGGTGAAATTATCTCTGGATTGAACTGCATGAGGCTCTCTGGTCCTGCCCACATCTCTTCCTAGCTGTTCCTCAATTTTTCCAAAAGGCAGGGTAATGAACTGCACTCAAGGGGGCACCGCATTCAGGTAATGGGCTTTGGTACTTCACACAAATTAATCAACAGGACAGCAAGAATGGTAAAAAAAAATCTGGGTCACAGTCCTGACTGTAAGATTTTAAAATCACTAGCTATGAAGTTCATGCTCCAAATGGCTAAAGATTCATCTTTGAAAGCAAATATTTAATAATTATTTACAAGAGGAAGGTTGTGGACAGTTACACCTCAGGGTATTTCCAGAAATGACAAGTATTTTAAAATGCAAATTCACAGATTCTGCAGTATACTGAATTTGAATATCTACTGAACATCCTGGCCATATACCATATTGCTAGCAAATACCAGAGTGCAAAATGGCTTTTTTAAGACTACTCATCTCCCCACTTACACATTAGAATGCAGTTTATACAATAATACAAAAAGCATGTCATATATGGCATGCTTCGGAGCAGTTACCATATGCTCTGTCAATAATCTATGGATTAATAGGGCCCTGATGCACAATAACATGTTGGCCACTCACAGCTCCATGGAAGATTATTCCATTCACCATGACAATTAGCTGACATTTAGGCTTATGTCACAATTTTTCAGTCACATTTTTATGTTGATCAGCTCAAACATACTACCTGTTGGGGTTTAGGGGTTTTTTACTGTTCTTAATTCTTTAAAGGTATGATCCTAATTTCATTAATTTGCACTAACATCAAGGAAGCAGGTTCAGACACTAAATCAGAAGATAAACGTATCTTAACAATTTACTTCTATGTTCCTTTGAGCAACTATAATTTTTTTTTTTATTAATTTAACCTATTATTCTACCACTGGCAGTAGAAGTAGCCAACATTCTGGGAAACAGTTGAAGAAATAGAGGAAATATAGGGCGTAAAAAAAGTAATTTGTTTCAGTATGATTACTCCCATTTTGGGCTGTGTTTCTGGGCAGTTCAAAATCAAGACACTTTTCTAAATTCTGGCATGGGAAACAGCCAGTAAAATAGATCTATATAATCATCTGCAGTAGCAACCCATCTTTTAACAGGCCAAAATCCCACAAGTATTTTATTTTCTTGGTTTTTATTTAGAACAGAGGTCTGAATAGTCAGGTGAATAGCTGGCCACAGAATAAAATATCGTTTACTAGTTATAGTCTAACCTAAGGTGTAGGAGGTTCACCTTCCACCCTGTAGCTCTAAAGGCTCCCATACAATCACCAGCATTTGTGCCTGGGCAAAATTACTTCAAAATAAGAACACACTGGAATGCTTCCAAGACAACATTTTCCATTCCCTCTGTACGTGCTGTGAATCACCTTACAAACAGCATAGCCCAGGAGAGTAAGATCTCCAATGCATTACTATCTTAGTCCAGGTCTCCTTCATGAAAATGAGATTGTGCCTAACGAATTTAACAACTCACTGGGGCAGGCTAAAATGCCATTGGCATCACCCAGGGGTCAGGAGTCTGCCTGGTTTGTACATGGCAGCAGGGGACTTGCATTTCTTAATGTAAGTGGTGTTGTTTCACCCTTTTTACAGGAATGCCAAAAACTGCCAGGGATCTGTGATTCCCCAACATCCCCCTACAAAAGGTACCTCAGAGAGGTTGCTCCCATGTAGGTTACCCCCAGTGAGACACAAAGGCTTTGCTGTCATTCCAGCAAACTGCTCAACATTTCCTCCTGCCTACAGTGGCAACACACAGCTGAAGGGAGCTGCTTACACTTGGCAAAGCAGAATGGTGCCACTTTGGCATAAATATGTTGCAGCACCTACAACTACAAGTATATAAATATTTCAGAAGGTATACGGCACTTTGGTTCTGGTTGGTTGGGTTTTGAATACATACCTGTCTTTTTAATTTGTCTGGTAAGCAGTTTATGCAGAAAGAAGCATTATACAGTGCAAAAGTATGCTAAAATTCCATTTGCATTCTAAAGATAAAAATTTCCATTAATCATGTCTGAAAATAAGAATCTGAAAGCACAAGATATATTTTTGAATGGAAAAAGCGGTCACAGCTACCAAAACACTTTCAGAAAGGAGGCTGAAAAACTTTTCCTTCCTGTCCCAAAAAATAAAACTCCTTTAACTAGTTTGCATATAGCTGAACAGCTAAAATCAAACTGGTGTAACTTATACTACCAGTACAAAGCCAAAACCGTACATACTCCACTGACAAGGAATTCTGGAAAGCAATGTACCTATCAGTACTACCACCAGCTAAGTGACTTACCAAATCATCTGCATAACAACAATTGCCAAAAGCCACTAAGAGATTTATCAACAGTGGGGCACATCCACACCAGCACTGCACTGCAGAGAGTGACAGAACGGAAACATTCCTGTTCCTTCAGTTGGCTTGGCTTCAGCTGGCCTCCTGCTAGCAAAGTACAACCAGTTTTTCACCAGTCTACATCTTTATTTTGTATCCTCTTTGAGGGATGTTTGTTACACTGTGAACCAAAAGAGGACACAGTCCTTGGGCCCCATCATGCAGGTAGGCTGAAATTTACTGTGTACTTGCACATGCAGGGCTGTATTCTCCCGGTCTCACCACACGTAACTACAAAAATTGAGGAAGCCATAACAAATTTATAGTAAAGGATTGTGCACACACTCATGTGCACACAGATGTGGGAGGGCAAGCTTGCCTGTTAAAAAAAAAGGACTGTCAGCACTGCTTTATGTTTAGAAAAGAAAGGTCTCTCTTCAAAAAAGTAACCTGTCACCAAATCTCAACTTTACAGAGGGTAACTTACAGTGCATCTCAAGCAAGTTTGAGACTGGCCACCAAAGACTAAACATGCCCATGTGTTTTTTCTTGAGCCCACATCTACTCACATATTTGTGCAAGTGAATCCAAAACAGTTTGCAGCCCTGTGCTCTTACCATTTTTTGAAACAGTCTTCATCAAACTGCAAATGGGGGAGGAAGGGGGAAGACAGAAATGGCAAAGGCATCTCTTTGCTTCCAACCTTACCTGCAGAGATACTACCAAAATAGGATATAAAATGTCCAATCCTGAAAGGTAATTTTGTCTCACTTTTCACAAGGCCTTTTTTTCAACTTATATGAAGGGCTTTACAATTTTCTGTCTTTATCTGATCAAAATACTATCCTTCCTCCTGCAGCCCTGGCATTCTTTGTGGTGAACTGTTTCAGTATCAATATTAATATTCAAATGTCAAGTTTGTGATACTACATTTCCTGTACTATTTAAAGCATTCAGTACAATTATTATCTATGAAATATGAAACAGTAAATTTTTGCTACCTGCTTACAATTTCAGCAGCCTTATCTGGGACATAACAGCACTTATACTAGTCACGTGGCATTTTACATAGAAATGTATTGTTCAGCTTTTCTAGCAGTACTTCTTCATTTCCTCAAGTTGTCTTCTGTTGTTTCTAGCAAAGCTCCACATTTATTCTTTTTCTTGAGTACAACTGAGCCCTGAATATCAATCAAATTTATAGCATTTAGTATTTCAGACTTTCGTTCCACATATATTCCCTAACTGATAGTGGCTTTTACATATAGGGAACCCTTGAGCTTTTTGGGGTTTTGGGGGTTGGGGGGCAGGGGGGGTTAATATTTATAGAATAGTAATTCTGTATTTCGTCATTTCTACTGCTCTTAAAAAAAAATTTGCCTCTTTTTTTTATTTTCCCCCGTTTCGGTACTTAGTTGAATCTCTTTCTTTTGTAATTACCTAGATTGTGGTCACGCATCTTGGCTATAAGGGTATTTATATTGTAACACGTAGGTGTCTTTAAAAGCAACGTGTTTTAGAGCTGCACAGCTGAGAATGCACTGAACTGTCACTCCTTTCTACCAAGTTGCCAAAGTTCTGGAGGAACTTTCATATAATAGCACCAACTTAAAATAATGAATGCATAATAATCCACATACAGAAAGGTGCATGTTTAATTAGATACATTTCTCTCCTTGTCAAAGAACAGCTTCAGGAGGAAAGCATAAAAACCACATCAAGCCTTCCATTAACAGGAAACACTTTAGGCTATAGATCAAAATGAAATATCTCAAACAGCTTAAGGAAAGCTTTATTTTCAGTGTATGACTTGATGATGCCATAAAGTACTTTGGTACCATTGCACAGGTCAGTTATTTCCTCCATTCTCCCCTCCAAAAGTGAAAGGTGACTACAGAACATCATGATTCTTTCAGTCTTAATTCACTCCAAATTTGAGCCAAAGGGGTCTGATCTTAACGCTCCGAAAGTCAACAGGAGGAATGCCAGTGGGAATGGGGCCTGAAACAACATTTCTACTGTAGTCAACAACTCTAGTTATGTAAGTACTTCCTAATATATCAATACTGACTGGTCATCAACATTTCCATTATAATTTTTGTACTTGGGGATGTCTGTATGTTGGATGCTATCCATACTTCTCTCCAGCCAGCCAAAAGGAACTGTTTTTGAGTGATACAAGGCCCTCCCTCTCCTCCTGCAGACAACTAATAGAACCATCATTTTTCACACAAATCAACAGGATCCTACCATCTTAGGCTGAATTCCAGTTTACCTGCTTTGATACAATGTACTTTTGCAGGGCTATAAAGGGAAGCTTTGGTTTTGTTTCAGGAAATCAAGGGCTACCAGATTTTTCATGTAGTATGTCATCACATCAAATAATCAGGGCTAGAAATGCAACAATTAGGTTTGAGCAATAGCTTCTGAATATTGTGCCCTGCAATTCTTCTTCACTTTGTTTACAGTGCACTGAGAATTATAAATTTAGTAATAAACAGCAAAATCTAGTCTACCAAAATAAAGAGCCTGTCACAAATGCTTTTGAAAAAATACCAGGGGTAATACTAGCATCACAAGCAGTATTCTTCCCACTCCTATCAAAAAAAAACATCCTTGAAATTGATCTCTTTGCACCCAGAAGAATGGCTGTTTGTTTACAGAGCCTCAGCACTATTATAACTGAACTCATTATTTTTAAGTGCTTGAAGCACCTTGAGCATGACAGAAGACACAGAAAAACACATTCTGTTGGACAATATGAAAATTGTACTAATGTTAATTAATTCACATTCACAGCATAAGCTGAAGCTGTTCCAAAAAAGCATTATGGTGTATTTTGAGAACAAATACTAGGAGCAAACCACAAACTTGGCTTAGTTTAACCAACCTACCAACACAACTCCATGAATCTTTCCAAAATGAACCCAAGTCTTTTCTCTCCTTCCTGCTCCTGGAACGATGATAATATTAAGCCCACCAAACTGCACTGATCAAGAATCAGCTCTAGATGTAATTCTTATTTCTCCAGAAATCAATTATTAAGGGAACTGATTTTTAAGAGCAATGTGGGTAAAATGTGAGTGCAACTGCTTCATGCATTAGTTGAGAGATTTAGCTGAAGGAATGGGCATACATGTTACCCTCAATCTTTACAGTGAAACGTGTTTGTTCCTTCTCTTGCCCTTCCAGTACTTCTCTGTATCTACTCATTCATCTTCAAGCCTTCCCTGGACCAGAAGCCGAATGATGTGATGGACAGGTATTTGCAAAATGGTTCTATCACTGCCCCCTGAATTTCAACAACTTCAGCCTGTAAGATACAAACCTGCTGAGGAGAACTTGCTCTGCGACTGCAGAGCACTCTGGTCTGCAGAACCTGGGCCAGAAACAGCTTGATGGACACCAGTAACACAGCACTAACCAGGTGAGGTGAGGTGAACACTGTGTGGAGGCTTACAGCACACTCTTTATTCACAGCTGAGGTGTTTAAGTGGTTTTCTCTAAGGTGCAAACACGCAGAGTTTAAACATTCATGTTGACAGGTTAGCAGCTTTGCTCTCGGTAGTAACCACAATTTCTTTTGAAGTTTTTAGCTGAAGTTAAGAGATGACCCAGGTCAGTATTCACACATCACACACCACGGCTTTTCTCAAACACAAGAAGAAGAAAAATCCAGCAACAAAAAGCCCAGCTACAGAGTAAACACCACTTACACACACCACAAAACCTCTTATTTTCCATGCCCATCCAAGACCACAGATTGTCCTAAGACTGAATACTGACTCTCCACAAAGGATCTCTGAGCCCATCCGAGTATCTCAGCTCCCTGCCAACCTGCTGGCTCCCAACAGCAGGGCACTTGCACATAACAGAACTGCCCTCAGCCAGCCACAGCAATGCACTTAGCATCCAGACAGTGGCTTCTTTTCATTCCATACCTTCTTGTACAGGCCTTTGTAAAACACATACGCAAAAACTACTAGTATGAAGGGAAATCAGTGGCTACAATTGCAAAGCGCCGTATTGCTAGCCAGACATGAAGAGCACACAATCCGATGCTGAATGACTGCCAGCAAGGAGGAGTCCCAGCTTAAGGCCTCAAAAGCGCTTGGAAAGCTGTTGCCTGGCTGATTACGTCCCCATGAAAGGGTAAGGCTCCAGAGCAGTGTGCACAGCAGATTAGAGCAGGGCTCCCAGCAGCGCCGGCAGGAGCTGCAGAGCTGAGCCGACACACGTACTCTGCAAGCGCACCCTGGTGCGTACTCACACGGCAACGCGCCTCCAAGGCCCGCTGCCCTGAAAATAATAGCCGTGAGTGGTGAGACTGCAGTCCCCGGGCAGCCACCATGAATACATGCTCAATTCCCTCTGAAATGAACTGGTCCTCAAGAAAATTTAAACACCAAGTGAGGGNCTCGACTTTTTTGTCTTAAAAAGCCAAAAATTGCCCACATGCACTAAAAAAAAAAAAAAAAAAAAAAAAAAAATTGAAAGGGCAGTGTCTCTGAAAAAAGGGACAATTTGGCATTTGCAGTGTGTACAAGATGTCTTCATACACTTTCCTGATTCCTTGCCAGTAACTATTCAAAAAAGACCACTTAACAAGCAAACAGGTCTTCAGCACAACAAATAATAAAAAAGAGAGCAAAGCTTGTGCTATTTAAATATCATGAAACATTCTGCTAATCATGCACAGATGGAAGTACAGACGCTTCTGCCAGACGCCTTGTTCAGAAACTTTGCTCTATTTTTAATTATTTGATGCACAGAGGACCTGTTTGCTGATTAAAAGGGCACTGCCTTTAAAAGCATTCCATCAATATGGAGTCTAGCCTTGTTTTTAAAAGAGGACTTTAAAAGTAGTAACTCACACCTCCAAGCTCCCTGAACCAGTTTTTATAATCTCATAACCATGTGGTTTGGGGGTTTTTTTCAGATGTTTCTCTCACCTCGAGAAACTGCCTACATACAGGAAAAGTGAAACTAACTATACTCAAACTATTGTTAAATTCACTGAGTAAATCAATTTGGAAAATGTGTATTTTCCGCTAATATCCCTTAGTCTGTATCTTTTTGTTGTTACTCATAACGAGAAGGATTATCAATTTCCAGATAGAAATTATTTTTGATAGTTTTCTGTTTAGTCAAAAGCCTCCTTTTTGAGAAAACATACCAACTCCAGAGTTATCAACCAAAATACTTATTAAATTGTTTGGGGATTTTTTAAATCTACTATAACCACAATATCATTCCAATAGTCAGTTCTTGGCAAAAGCATGCTGATACACAAAAAA
>VZTE01004907.1:441726-454822 GCA_013397775.1 Eulacestoma nigropectus | reverse complement strand
AAACCCAAAAAAACCTCTTACATATTTCCACTTCACACCTTAAGTGAACTTCATTCATTCGGTGGGTGCTTCATTCCTGTACTTCTCCATAGCAGTCCAGGAATTTTGCCCTCTCTGAAGAACCTTACTCAAAATGCATACTATGTCAAATTTATTTTCTTTTTCTGAATGAAGTGCTTTTCAAAAATTCTTTTCTGATTTAACTTACATTTTGCAACCTATTACTATAGAACTTTATCACTGGAGCAGAGTCATGGTATGAGAAGAAGTGATGATAAAGAAGCCCAAAGAAAAGAGCCCAATCTGCTACTTTTGTCCCATCGGTATGACACATGAAAATGGTACCATATTTTTTTAAATTTACATTAACAATTTTAGTTATTGCTATTAATACAGTAAAAGAATCCTTTGATTAGAAGATCACATGATACAATAATAAAGTAATAGTGACTCCATTATTTTACGAGCAAATGAGTGTGGCTCCTGGCTCATGCTCAGGTACAGAGAAAATAACTGAATGAGTTTTGGTTTTGTGGTTTTTCAATGTTTTTGTTTTTTTAAAAATGCCAGCATGTAACATTTTACAAACGAATATACGCTACTGATTTGTTCGAGAGCAGCTGACAAGCCTAAAAAGCAAGATGTCTGCTGAAGAGACACTGCAGCTGGAAGCCAGGGTAGACTGGCAGGGGCACATGAACTGAAAATCCAATGTTCAGCCAGGGAAACAGGCACCCACAGAGAAGCTTCAGAGAAGAAATAACGGTCTTTTCCCATCAGGAGAAGCGGAAGGTTGCATGGAGTGAAAGGCTTGTCCAGGCAGATCATTGGTGTTGTAAAGCTCAGAATCCAGCTACGACTAACTAGGAAGGAAGGGAGGTAGATGAAACAACATTCAAATTTGCATTTCTGCAGAAAACTACTGAGGTATTGAAACACTCTAAGCAGAAATGCATTTGAGACACATAGAAACACACATACAATTCAAATGAAAGAAAGGGTCTACACAAAATCTAAGTATTGTGCAGGTAACAAACCCAGTGAGGGAGCTGTATACAAGTAGGTCAGATATGCAGCAGCAAGAACTGCTAAGCACAGGAGAATCTTGGTAGAGAAGGTGGTGAGGAGAAAAACTAATTGGCCGGCAACAAGAGAAAGAAGTCTGGAAAGGGTTTAAACAGGACAGAAGGATAAAAAGGCAAAACACTGCTTGGGCTATGTAAAGAAAGATTAGTCTTATTCACCAACTAACACATCCACCTGAAGCACGGGAAGGAAAGAAGACTGATGACTTTTGACTGAGGAACAACTTTCACTCCCTCTCCACTTGAAGGAAAAGCCAAGTGACTGCTCTACTCCAGCCAAACAAACAGTGTCTGATCAGCAGTGCTGACCTGTCTGTGACAGCTCTGAGCCCAGAGGGCCCAGACACACCCGAAAGGCCCCAGACTCTATCACACCACATTTACACACACTGGCTCCATTGAAACCACCCAAGCAAGTAACAGAGGTGGGAACCTGATCCCTTATTTCACCACAGCCTTTGGCTGAGCGCCCTGGTGCAATTTGCAACGCTCACACTTCATGCTAAATAAGAAGAGCAGCATAAAAGCACTGGTTGCTGCAGCCTAGGTTGCACTGGTTTCATAAAGACACTCTGGCTGAGCTGTATAAACAGCACCAAACACTGCAGCCAGCCAGCTGACAGCTCAGATGAACACGCTTCATAGCAGAGCTGCACACATAGCAGAAGTGTGTCTTAGTTTGCATTTCTCCCATTCCATACAGCCAACATGACATTCACCAAGTTTGACTCCTAAAGTAACAGGGATGTACTCGATTGCTGATGTTTAATGTATTTCAGATGCTTACCTTCTACCCATCTCAATTTTCCTTAGGGCTCTTTCTCACTGTACACCAACAGATAACAACATCTGGATAGTAGCCTCACATAACAAATGTCATGCTTTCACTCAGGAATTACTTTAATTTGCTCAGTCACTACACACCGTATTCCCTCTGAATCTGCTACTGAGGTGCAATCAAAATAAACCAGTGGTGACAAACAAATGGCAGGATGCACCCGTGCTGGTTTGTGTCACTCTCACACTTGAAGACCATGCACCAAGAATGAGTTATTCTGTCATCTTGTGCAAATATGGAACAAAATGCAGACTTTTACTCCTTCAGTCCTTCCAGTATTGCAGTATCACATCTGTTTTACAACACTATCTAATGCATTTGTGAGCTATCCAAACACACATATAGTACAATTTTAAAATATAGATTATTGGTCTGTAAGCTCCATCATCATCCTCTTTCCCTGTAAAATAGGACACAGATGTGTTACACATACTGACATGGCACTTACCTCCCCCCAGTTTAATTAATCAACTGTTAAGTTCACAAAGCAAATCACAAGTGATTTCCAAGACTGCCATTAACAAAAATATCAGGCCAGATCACAGCAGAGATCTAAGAAAGCTTAGCAAGAGTGGCAAGAAGGAAACATGAAACTCAACCCTGATTCAAAGAGAAGGCAGACAAGTCCTAAGCAGAGAGGCACAGCAGCTTCTCAGTTCTGTAAACAAGGAGATGCAAACACAAATCGTTTGACCAGACCAACCAGGTCATCCTTGGCTGGTCCATCAGCAAGTGTAACTCACAGAAGAGTGATGCTAACAGGGTAGATGGTGGGAAAAAGGCTGAAAAAGAGAATCCAGAGGAAAGAAACACGGTATCTAGGATGTATCAGTCTCTCATTTGTAATGACATCGAGGGAAGGTACCATTTCATTTGAGTGCCAGGGAGAGAACAGCAGTAGTCAACAGAGAAACCTCCACCATATGTTAGCGAGTTGAGTTTTCTTTGTTTTCAACCAGAGTCCAAATCTTAATACATTAGCATGTAATTAAAAACTTGTGTTAACTGAAGATCATGTTCAAAATATTCATACATTGATGTTTTACTTGCATAACTATTGATAGAAATAGTATTGGTGTGTATCTGGGGCCAAACACTTTAAAGTTCCATCTTAGACACCTCTGAAGCAGGCAGACAAAGATCTGTCTAAATCAACATCTAATAACTCTTTGGCTGCCTCTGGAAAAGAAATATGATACCATGGCTCGGAATGCAGGTCCCTCCACAACAGCTGTAATGGTTTGTAGAAGGACTTGTCAAGGGACAAGTCCTGTCAATGTAAGTAAACCTTTCATATCACAGGTGGGGCATCCTAAGAAAGTCATATTTCTTTTCTGATTCTTACAGAGGATTCCTATTTTCAGCAATGCCTATATATACCTGAGACACCTTGAGTCATTAAAAAATTAAACAGGATGAAAAATAGGTTTTAAAAAATTGAAAAATGGTTCAATGACCTTCTGTGAGGTTTTGACTCCTTGTGTTATCATGCTATTTAAAATGCCTATTCACTGCATTTTATAAAATCTCAAATTGTATTTTTCTTCTTTATCTTTGCTTCTAAAACATGACATACTCTTTTAAAAAAATCCAAAAAGGAAAATGTGATTTATTTTTGTATTAAATTTTTTAAAAATAATCTCCCAAGCTACTTTCTATTTGTCTCTATATATTTGCTGTAATTGTGTTCATATTTGAATTCTGTACTTCAAGCCACCTTTGATCAACTTGATAAATATTCCTTTCAAAAGATTTTATAGCTAGTGTACTTCACGAACACAATTAAAGTAGATTAATCTGTTCTGAATTATATGTTTCATAAAATTACTGTTCCTCTGATTATTTTACAAAAACATACATAACTATGTACAAATGAGTTTTTCTCATTGATAAAACAATCCTGTTACACAGCTTCCAGTATTGGGCAAAAGATATCACTGTGAATATCTAATAAATCAGCAAGCCTGATGATGCAATGTCATGTGAGCTAATACAAAAAATACTGTACTTTTCATTCCAGTAAAGGAAAATATAGCCCAATTCTCAGTTTACAGCACTGGCTCAGCTACAATGGAAATCTTCGAGTATCAGTATCAGTGGAATAATGCCACCATCCAGTCAAAGTGACTGTAGATGATCCACAAACCTTTCTCTACCGAAACCAGTAAAAAAATTTTTATTCAAGTTCAATAGCATGGTTGAATTTCATAGACACTGGGACTGAACAGGACCCATCTGACTCCTGATCTGCAAGAGAGACTCACTTTGACCTTACCATGACTGCCATGAACAGGTTGATGCCATTTCACCCCATAAATCCCCTCTCCTGATGCTGTAGCTAAGCACTGCTGAACTTAGGTACCCTCTAGAAACACAGCGATGCTGTAATTAGCAGTGAGACTTGTCATGCATTCCCCAGCCAGGAACAAGGGTTGCTGTGGCCACTAGAGTAAAAGAAAGTGAAAAGGGCGTGGAGAAGAATGAATAAGACAGGTAATAGCAGAGAAAACACAGTAAAAACTTACTAAAGTATCTCGTATTAAAAGAGCACAATAACAACCAGGAATCAGCTGAACTGTCAAATAGGTATTACAATAAACAGTGGGGTTTTTTTTAAAAAAAATCCATTAAATTGATTATTTCAGTGGAGAGGAGCAATGATACATAGAAGGTATATCTCTGACACAAGCTTCTGCTTCTGAGTGTCTAAATTACATTAGGTTTGGTGTTTGGGGTTTTTTTGAGAAATTACGTATTTAACATTCTGCTTGCAGTGCAACAGTAATCTAAAGCCTTCTTTTATTTTTGAGCAAATGCTGTGCATCACTCACATTCAACTTATCCTTAACTGTGAACTGTTAACGTATCTTAGTGTGGTTTCAATGCTCCTGTGGCAAGGCTAAACAGCATTTCAAAAACAATGATATCCCCAGGCCCACGCTGTAGTTTCTGAAGCACAGATTAAGCACGGTATTCTGCTCAACAAGCTCATCACTGTTAAGTAACTCATCAGAAAATAAAGAGGGAATTATCAAATGGGAATTGCCAAGTAATTAGTTCTCTGAAGCAGATGACATACAACTGTTAAAGGGAGGGGCTTCCCTGCTAGTCATATGTCAAAGTAGAGCCTACTAATCTGTAAATAAAAATTCGGTACATATGATTAGTGCAATGGATTTTTAACTCTTAGTGGTACATGGAGAATAAAGTTACAACTTCTTCTATTGTAATAAGCTACTGGGATTTTTTTTCCCTTGAATATATTGAATTTTCAAACCATTCTGGATCTACTTGCTGTCAGACTACCTTGAGAAAGCTACGAATACAGCACAGTACCAAGCAGCAAATACGTTCAGGGGCTACGGCAGAGGCGAAATGCATTTACTATTACATACATTTGAAAATATCACTTTCTAGTCAGCTCCTACACATGCCACTGAGAAGGAACCACACCAATGAGAAAATATTCAGTAGCACAAAATTTCTGAGCACAGTCAAGGAGGATTAAGCCTGCTTTTTGTAATTATCCTTTTCCATTAAAGCCTTTCTTTCAAGTAGCTGGCCTCACAGAAATGTTAGCTGTACAAAACTACAAAGCCTTCAGACATGGGGACCTGACAAAGAAAAATGTGGTAACAGTTACAACCACACTCCAATACAAGTGAGAAAGACTTTGACATTTGTACTTTTTGTAGAACAAGGAGTGACCCAATAAATCCTAAAGTCAGGTTTACAGCTAGTTCCAAAATAAGTAATTGATGGGAAAATAAAGAAGCAATTATCAAATTTTGGGTTTGCTTCCATCACAGTGTCTCAGCATGAGAAACCCCTCAGCCAACACATTTAAATCCAGATGTTGCCACCTGGGCTAACTTCAGACCAAAATTATACCCCTGGTAATGAGGACTAACTTTCTTTCAAAAGCACAGCCTTGGTTTCAAGGCAAAGCAAACCCCACCAGCACACCCCTGCCCAACACACACAGCCAAGGGAGAGGGCAGCAGGAGGGTGCACACACAGATGCTCAGGCTTGCACACAACTGCACATCACATCCAGGCATCTCACCACTTCTCAGCCCCCAGCACATGGAAGTTCTCCATCTACTCATACTCACACTAACATCCAAAAGCCCACACTTTTAAAGGAATGCTAACAAGTTGCAGTGCGTGGGACACCAAGTCTCATTCCATTTGCAGATACACCTTTTAAAAAGTTGGAAGGTGAATCAAACCTCGGATAGTGCCTTATATCACATTATGAATGTCAGCATTGTGTTTTCATGTAGGCATACCACTACACCCAACTCCATTTACACTTCAGACCGTGTTATGAAACTTTCTATCAGTCAGACAGCAGACCTTCAGTATCTGCTGAAGGAACAACAGGGCAAAAACATGAAAGGTTATGGCTGAGGTGAGGGGACCACAAAGCCTCATTTTTAAGACATCTGTCAGCACTCACATCACTTCATTTAATTTACCTTCTCGTTGCTCACACATAAACAATTCAAAATATTAAAATTATTCCTAATTACTATCCAATTATACCTAGTTCACAGTTCCATTTCACTTGTGCTGGTAACACATTAGAAATCTCCATTGCCTATCTTCTTTTAGCCCTACAGCTATTGTAGACCTTCATAAACAGCATGAGGGAAGAAATAAAACCAGCTACGATAAAAGGACACTGATATGACAACCAAAAACCTACCACTGCGCACAGTAATATAGAGACAGATTAGTTCTTTTTATGTTCACTATTAAGTATTTTAAAAGGGCAGACTATTGCCTGTTTACAAAGAGCAGTAGCCAGAAGTCTGCGTAAAACAGAAATTATGTCTTATGTAAAAAATAAGCTGTATTAGGTAGTATACAGACATACTTACTGAAAATTCAGCCAAAAAAAATTTCTTACCAATGGGCTGCAGCTGTAAATTCATCCCAGGACTATAATATGATTAATAAATATCAAGTGACTTGACAGACGAAGAGATTGAAAAGAACTCTTTAATTGTTAAAATGTCCAGTATCTCATGCAAAATCCTCTCAAGACAACTGCATAAAACAAAGTATTGAGTCATTTGCCTACGTAGAAGGAGGCAGTCCATGCTCTGAACAAATAACAATGACTCTATGTTTTGGAGAGCAGGATAAAATTAACTAAAAATAAAAAAAAAAAGAAAGAAAGAAAGGAATGCTGCATCTATTTATTTATTTTCATTTTACTTTTACTAATACCCATGTCCTTATCCATGCAAGATGCTTAACAGGCTCTGCAGAAAATGCTGCTTGAATTGGAAGGGTAAGCACACCTGGAGAGCTGACACACAACAGAGATGTCACCCACTGAAGCCACACAATTCTTCATGCGAGTGAAGCCATGAATGCACATGTAGGGACGTTAGGCCTCAAGTACAGTTTCTGAGATCCATTTTGGATGCCTTCAAACATGTCCCATGTTCCGTCCCTCTGACAGACTCCAGGGTCATAACTCAGGTCTGCCTAAAATGGAGCAGGGCTCTTGCCACCTTCACCCCGAAACAAATGCAAAAGCCAGAAAAATGATGGGCTTGAGTATGAAATGCTCTATCTGTGGCTGCTCCCTGCACAGTGCCACGTCATTTTTCTTTCACTTGTTACTACTCTGAGCTCCTGTCTGTTTCCTCCAGTGAAGGAGAGAACATTTGTAAGCAGGCAGTGTCTATCCCAATAACTTCTATTTCACTTATTTAGTCGTACAGTGGGCCTGATTTTCATTGTTCCATAGAGAAAATGGGAGCAAACTAATGAGGTCAACAGAAGTACCCCCAACTCAGTGACTAAAATGTCCAACAACAAGAAGTTAAACCAAATCTAACCTAATCTAAGGTCCACAAATACAAAACTATACTTCAACCTGAGCTGGTATAGAAAAAAACAGCATTTTAGTACTATATTCCTGTCATGCCTCTGCACCAGACTTAACTAGGTTACATTTTTTATCCAAAAATGTTTGCTTAACATTGAATATATTCTCTCTCATGTAACTGCAGAAAATACCAGATGCTAAAATATCCAAGGTCACTTAGCAATACATTGTAGGCAACACAATCTGATTATTCATAGGATTTGACCAATGCCCTGTAAACAATTACTTCTTCTAATCAAGAGATATAAGCTTTTCCAGCAATAATCACTTCTTCAAAAAAACACATTTTCATACAGCCTGAGCTAATCCTGAAAAAAATTTAATGTTTTGTGGGAATGATAATGTCATAGCAAAAAACTTCCTTCTATTCGATGTCCCAAGACAATAGCTGCTAGCAAGTCAGTTTTCTTCCAAAACAGAAAGACGAAGTGTGTCAGCGCACGGGCACTTTGTGTGTGGTTTTTCACTCTCAAGAAACTCTTCTTGCTCTGAAGTTACAGTGGTTACCATCCACCCCACCATTCAAACTCATTTGGAAACTGTAACAGGCATGTCCTCACATGTAACTACTTGTCTGGGCAACTCCCCTCTAAAACACAGCACCCTTCCCCATAGCCACAATAGAATGTAAATGATGCGCTGCATACTTTTCTGTGACATGCTGTATACATTAAAAAGTTATTCTGCAATGGAGACTTTCTGATCAACTCTGTATATAAGAACGCTACTGTAATTAAGCTTTCTGATTGTAAATTTAAAAAAGAAACCCTTTGATTTTCTGCAAGCAATCATTATATTTCATTTTCTTTTATTTAAAGACACAGGCAATTTTATTATGACCCTTTATCTTTTTTTTTCTTAAAGCATTAGCAGTATTGCCAATCCCAAGCACTTAAAAATCATAGAACAGGTCCAAAAAAACCAGGCTGGCTTAATGACAATCAGATTAAAGAAATAAAATAAAAATTTATGTTCTTTTTATTGGCAGTATGATTGTTGAGTCTTGGGACTTGTTCTTTTCAAGTTATTTTCCACAACCATATGGGAAGGAGAGAGAGAGAGGAAAGAGACAGCAGCAGACTGATAGACGTGCACTTTTACATCTTGTCCGGCCACAGCATTTCAGGCAGGAAAATCATAAGAACTGAAAGCAGTCTTCAAAACAGAGCAAAAGACACACAGTAGTGACTAATTATCCTGAGAACTATTCTAATGCCAGACAAAGTTCAATGCACAGAAGAAACTCGAGACAGTGGAAAAGCCAAGCAGGCGGCAAGCAACAAGTATCCTGAAAATGTCCATAAAAGTGAAGGAAGGATTTATACAATTTTACACATGGCATTTTATAACAAAAATCAAAGTCTGCCAACTTTTCCATTCATACTAACATCTTCCAGTAACTGAATATACTCTGACCTCAGGTGAGCGTAAAACCACTCATCTGGAACGCACTTGTTCTGTAAGTCACCGAACTGAGTCACCAGAGTTAGAGGAATTTTTCTGAGCAGAGTTTCTCAAGGACCTCTACTGCCAGGCAAGGGAAGTACAAACCTATCACGGGTAGGTAATCACACAGATACCGGGAAGGTGTCCACTTTGCTTAAAGCCCAGAGCAGACAGTGTACACTCACTGAAGGAAATAAAAAAGCATTGCATTCTCACCTTATTGGCAGTGCATAACTGTACGGTGAAGACAAAAATGACGGTGGTCACTGTCCTACGGGGTCAAGAATGAATTCACAGCTTGTATTGCTTGCCCATCTGGCTTGGCCTGCAATGTGACTGTTGGCCCAGGAGTTGAGGAGATGGAAACCAAAATAAAGAGAAACAAAAACACAGTTGAGAGTCAAACCATTTACAACACGCTAAGATATCCCAATAAAGACTGAGAGAGGCTGCTTTTACTATTACTCAAGCATAAATAAACTATAGATTTAATCCTGCAGACAGAGCTCATAGACAGAGTAGAGAGCAGAGCCCATTTATTCAGAGTGTTCTTTTCCTAAATGTGACCTTAATGAGATGAAGAATCATAAGCGAGTGGAGATGACTGTCTTCACTGCCAACAGAACATACTTTATTTGAGAAGCAGTAGCATCCTGAAAACATAGTGCTGCAACTACTACTACTAGGTGAAAAAATCCACCTATTGGAATATGACTTTACCTTGTACACTATTTCGTCATTAAAGGTGGCACGCTACAGTTGATGTCTATTACTGTAAATTCTCAAATAATATAAACAAAGAAAAACTCTACCAATACGGTTTTTTTATTATTTCTGTAATTTCACTCAGCAAAATCATGATGAGCCGGCACTGAACTTCTGCTGACATCACCTATTAAACAAAATACGTTTGGGTTTTTCACTTGGAATCTCACCAAATATTTTTATCACTCTTGGTACAATAAAAGGATTTAGTGGGACCATTTCTCCCTCACTGAGAATCATTTCTGTTGTTTCAGTTTATGAGCATACTTACTTGTTCCTGTTTAGGGAAGGATTTAAACGCATACTTAACTCTAGATAGGTTCTTTAATCAATTCTCATTCAGCAAAACCCTCCCTGGGACACGTACTAAAGTAACTTTGCAGACTGGGACCAATGCACACATGCAGATTTGCGTGTGTTGTACAACCACTTCAGACTACAGCTTTGAGAGGAAAAAAAAGAGCCATGAAGCATTACATTCTCAACACACGCACTGAGATCAAAAAGGAGTTATGGTCATGGATCTAGTTTTTGTCTTTTTGCAAAAATCAGGAATCTACAAAGTTTCTTACATTTTAAAATACTAGTCATGCATCACCTCAGCCAAAACCATGTAAAAATCTTCAACTTCCTCATATAAAGAATGTGAACCACTGAAAAAGACTTAAAAATACAGTGCCTTCATCCAAATACCTATTTATTTATTTATCACACTTACAGTCTTGCTTAAAAGTAAAATGAAAGGATGAAGTGAGGATTTTCACTTTGCAAAGCTTAGGCTGTTGAAGTAACTGGAGTACAGCAAGTCAGTTCTTTGCAATGAAATATTTACCTGTGCCAAGCCTGCTATACTTCTGTTTCTTGTTCTAATTATATCTTTATCTGTTACCGCAGAGTTGGTTACAGCAGTCTCAGAAGAGACCTACAACTAAATCTGTTATCTGCACTCTCTGAATTGTACACACTGTACCCGTACAGTTCTCCAGAACAGCCAAACCACTCACAACCTGTGTGGTTATAGCTGAGGCTGTCACACAGCCCGACTTCTTTCAAGCATCACCAGCGTCAGCTGCCTTGCACGCTGGAGTAGGTTTGCAGCCAGCCAGTGCTTCAGACCATCTATGCAATCCTGACAAGCACTTCCTTTACAGCCTGCCATACTTCTTTATTGCATTTCCCCATCAATTAGTACACCACAAGAAAAGCAGTGTGCGTATGAACAATGACAATGATAATGCTGACTGTCATCTGCTAAGATGTGCTACTAAACTTCAGCAAGGGGAGAATTCGGCCTTGATTTTGTTTTACTAGGCACATTACTAACACAATTATTTTTAAATTCTAATGTTTAAATCCTTAGTTGCTTTTCAGGTGACTGCATTCAAGTGTCTATTTTCTTAATTAATGGTAAACTAGGCCACTGGATCTATTACATAAAAAATCTTAGTTGAGTGAAATTCCAAGTCTCTTGTAAATGTCTTGTAAAACAAAATAAGTTTTTTCAACCTTTCTAAATAAATTCGACCAGGCTAGAAAAGCAAAGCTACACTGTTTATTTTTCAGAAAAGTTTTTTTAACTATGTATATACGGCCTTTTTGAAAATAATTACTTTCTAACACTCTTAGTCACACAGGTAATTTGTCTTACAATAAAATATGTATAAGCAGCACGTGGCACACAAAGGCTCACACTTTAGGAGTCGTCCTGCTCATGACTATTCCACTCTCTCCAGCCAGCCCTCCTAACAAGTTCTATTTCAATCCACCTCCTCAGAATGGAGGCCCAAAACATAGGCGGCTGCACCGAGCAGAGGATATTCTCTCCTAACCAGAAGGGCAAGTCAGTTGAGGCACTGAGAAGTTGCACTTCAGTGCAGGAAATTGCCTGCAAATACCCTGTCCCCTCAGCCCTCCAAGAAGAAACACTCCTGCTCGACAGGCAGGCTGAGACCTGCAAACTCATCACACCAAACCCAAGACCGCCAGCTGCCTGTCACCACAAGAGCTGAACCACCAAGAGACATTTTTCATTGCCTCCTCCTCCAGCTCTAGTGCTTTACCATCAGAGTGATTAAAATATCTGTTTTACTGAGATATTTCTGGATTGCTTTATGTTCCAGCCTGGTACTACAAATGCTCAGGAGCTGTGGGTGCTGATGATTTCTCATCACTGAGACACAAAATCCTCCGGGCCAAGTTCAATACTAGTGTAAGTGCACCCAAGATCAGTGACTGGAATAGGGGTGTTACCCACTTCTATAGATACTTAATGCAGCTCCTTAATCAGGCAAAAATCCTATTTAAGCTCACAGTGCTTTTTGCCATGAAAAGCAATATCCAGAAAATAACAGTGATATGCAGCAGATCACTTTACGAGCTCGGTTACTCTACTACATGCCTGGATTAAGTCCAATAAATGGAGTTACTCGAGATATACACCCATGTAAGTGGCTCACAATCCCATCCCCTGGAGTTGCTCCAGATTTATGACATTAGAACACAGTGACAAATTTGGTGCTTTTAAAAAATTATACCTATGTTTGTGGAAGAGTGGCTTAAAAGCATGATGTCTGAACACTGAGAATGAAGACAAATACACATTGTTTGGTGAAATATGTTTTTAAGAGCAACATGCAGCTCAAAGCTAATTATATTGCATATCCTTTGACAGTATTACAAACTGTGTCAGAAAGTCTCCTGCTCTGTGGCTATAATATTTTGATGAGCATAAATGCAAAAAACCCAGCCATACTAGAAACAAAGTGTTTGCTGAGGCAAAATTTGTTTTTAATATCATATACTTAGGATTTTATCATGAGAAACCGCAGTCAGCTTTCACCTAACACACAAAAGGGCCTAGACCTTGCTAAGAACTATGAAGAGGCTTAACAAACCTGGAGTGACAATACCGACATCAAGTATCACCGATTTTCATCTTACCGGACAGAGAGTGTAAAGTACAATACAGGAGTGGAGAGTAACAAGCCTGGGGCCTATAACGAGAATGCTGGAATGGGAACTGTTAACAAACACTGCTACAGCCACCAAACAGTT
>VZTE01004907.1:405461-438663 GCA_013397775.1 Eulacestoma nigropectus | reverse complement strand
CACAAATGTCTTCCTAGCTGATCACGGGGCTTGGGTCTGCTTTTTGTTTGTTTGGCTTTTTTCCTTCCCCCTGCAGTGACACAGGTCCGGGATGTCTCCACCACTGTAGTAGAAATGATGTCTGCGGTACAGCGCTCGCTCCCTCTCCGCTCTCCAGCATGTAAATGGGTAATAGAAGCCAAATATGGAGCAGTTGGCTGCCTCTGCAACAGCTCAAGGATCCTACTTCATGCAAAAGGCGGGGGGGGAGGGGGGGGAGAGAAGGGAGGAGGAGGAGGAGGAGGAGGAGGCAAGGCAACACTCTGGCAGCCGGCCAAGAGAGCCACACAGATTATTGCATACGCACGGCACCGCCGGGCCAAGGCGGCCTTTAACCCTTTGAGGACCGCCGCACGCTGGCCGGGGGCTGGGAGGGGGGCTCGCCTCGACACTTACCTCCTCCTTCCCCTTGTAACACTTCAAAGGCCAGGCTGGCTCTCTACGGTGGGATTAATCCCTGCGCACGCCAGTGTTCCAGAGAAGTCCCCGCTCCTGTAGCAGGCTGCGTCGCGGGGCTCTCAAATCACTTTGCAGGCGGAAAGAAATGAGATGGGGAGGGGAAAAAGAAAAAAAAAAAATCCAACCCAACCCCAAACCTATATTGTTTAAGGGGGAAGAAACAGCTAGCGACGCGTTGCTGTCCTTCAGAAATGGCAGGGAATGCTGGTTTAAAGGATGCATGAAAATCGGTTGCTCAGTCAAGGCTGGTCTGTCTCTCTAAGGGAGGAAATAAAACTGTGCTGGAAACCAGGGAATGCTCTGAAGCAGCCTCTGCGAGAGTCAGAAGAGGGTGATTTTATTTAAGATGCCATATTGCATTTCGCTGTGGAGAACTGTGAAGTGATGTAGAGCAAGAGCCTGCATCCCACTCCCTTTTTCTGAATTGGTTTTATTTATCCAGATCCTTGGCATATGCTTGAGTTGCTTTGTAGAAAGTACCTTCCACTTCATTCAGACCAAAGAGGCTCTGACTCATACCGTCACTGAACTACAAGACAGGCAGGGCTGAACCACGCATGTTTGGGTACTAACTCCCTCTGGATTCCTCAGCACTGGTTTCATCAAAGATCCCTTTGCATCTCTCCCAGTTGTATGCAGACCACTGTGAGCCTCTCCCGAACTTCCCCTCCACCCCCCACCAACTACGGCAACTTACACTTCCCTGGCACTCCAGCATCAGTGTGTTACTCTCTTACTTCCCTCAACACAGGTGTCTGCAAGTGCCATAAACTGCAGCGATGGGCAAGTAACAAGCACAGATGCAGAACAGAGACCAGAGAAAATAGCCTCCTTCTGGATATTTAATTTTTTAAAAAATTTAAAAACCAAAACAAACAAACCAATCCCCCATACCCCCAAAAATCAACTTACCAAGCCAGGTACAGATTAGAGAAATGAAATAAATTATGAAAGCAATGAATGGGATGAACACAGCCAAAGCATAAGGGGGATGGTATGCTTGCATGCAACCCATCAGTGGTCCATAAGAAGCCATTCACTCTCTGCTTTGGCATCAGGAAGAGAAGTAGAGCACAGAGAAGGCCTCTCCCCACCCCAAGGACATTGCAAAAAAATGTTGCATAAATACCAAAGGCTGTTACATGCCAGCTCCAAGGAGCTGGACACTGTGGGGTCCCAGGCCTCAGAAAGGCCTGAGATGTGCACTCTATGTAACATGGCCATCCAGATCAAGCTGTTTATTGCAGCTTGTACCAGTTTGCCATGACAGTAAGTTCCAAGGTACCAGGTTTCTAGCAGGTATACCTCCTATGTGTCCATTACATATTAGCATCAGGTTTTAGCTGCAAATTAAATCTAGCATTAGAGTCTAGATGCCAAGTACCCTAGGACTCAGCTGGTCGTTATGCAGATCAGCAAAGCAGTCCCTTCTACAAAGGACTGTACTAGCTCACTGTAATTGCTAAAGAACATAGTAATAACATGTAAGCTGCAGTGTTCTGGATTTAGAGTTGACACTGTAATACAGACTAGCTTTATGAAACATAAGGATCTTTTGCCACAGCACCTCCTGTATTTTTAGTTTGGGTTCACTACGAAAATCAACATGATTTTCTGTTCTAGCAGTGATGTGGAGACAGAAGCAGCAACAGGCCAAGATATCTGGACAAACATGCCGCTCAGTACTACGAGAGAGTGAATCTACAGCAGCAAAGCAGATAGCAAAATTATATTCACCCAGCTAATGTAAGGTTCATTGATTTAATAAAAGGAACCAAGAGAAAGAGACAAAGACTGGAGATTACTGAAAATCAAGTGAAAGCCCTGGAGAAACTGAAAACCCATCATCAAGGTTCAATTCAGAGTACAAGGCATTCTGTCTGCCACCTTTTTTTATTCCAGTAGTACCGAGTGTTACCTCAGGAGAAAGGAATCTTTCCTTCTCAAACATTCACCTTGCCAAGAGGTGTGGCACACGCACAGAAAGAGAAGCCACATTCATGCTGAAGCAAGCTTTGGGCAACTTTCCCTTCTGCAGCAGGCTCATGTAAGAGGCTTGTGTGTTCCTCCACTCTGTGGCTACGGTGTTTGCCTCAGGACCCTAATTTTTTGCCACACTCCATGCTCTAGGCTTTTACATCTTTGTCTGTGTTTCTGCTTCAGAGTAGAAAAGAGACCCACAAAAGGTAAGTCCATTGTAAATTAAAGCAATAGTACTTTCCAGAGCCAGCAGGCACTTAACCCATGGCTCTGAGAAGTGCCACAACTGCCACCAGCCATGTCAGGTTCATGAGCCACTCTCACCTCTGTTCTGACTCGATACATGTTGGTTGCATTAAGAGACGAGAGATGAGGGGACTATGCCTCTACGAACATGGCCTAACACATGGGATATACAACCACATCACAAGACATCCTTGTACCTCTGCAGCTCCCCTGCCAAGGGCCTACACTAGGCCTCAATATATTCCCTCCACAAAGGATCTCACAAAACATCGAGATGATGATGAGGGCAAGTGAGTGGGACACAAGAACCCACATAGATCCAAGCATTTTTATTTACTGCTGGTGATGTGCTGAAACTGATAGGACTCCCAGAAGAATATAGTACTGACCAAAAGATACTAAACAATTTGACGTGCAAGATGCACACTGTCTCGAAGAAACTGTTTTTTAATTCATTAGTTGTAATGTACCATCTACACAGCATGTTTTACACAACTAATATTATTCATAAAAAATGGGAGAATAAGAGGCATAATCAGTCGGATTTTTTTTTTTTGTAAAACACTAGCATTCAGGGAAATGCAGTGATTGAGAGTGTATTGACTGTGAAAAGTAATCTCACAATTATTGATCTTTACAGTTCAAGTCTTCAATCTGTCATAAAATGACATTGTTGGTCTCATTACAGCCTCTAGTGGACAGTAGTAATCCACCTCACAGACCTGTCATACCATTTGCTCAAATGACAAGCATTATCAAGGCAGAGGTTACTCCGAGAGAACATGAACATACAGTTCATTCTTATCCACCAGCAAAAAGGATTTTTGAATACAATCAGAGGTTTGCTGTCATTGCTTATAAGGTGCCTCACTTTACACTTCAGGTATTAGCACTGGCTTGTAAATAAACAGAGAACTTCTGCTATTCATTTCAGCTTCTGACAGCTTTCATAAAACTAAATTCATCTCAAGTATTTTTATAACAGAAAATACTGGTTGCCATGTTTTTGGCTTAAGTAAGATGTTTTTAATCCAACTCAGAATCCGCCGACTGTCCAATTCACCTCCTATGTATTTATAGCCCTCTCACATTCAGATAATTTTTGCTAATGCAGTTATTTTCATTGTTATTTCAGACATATGCAGCTGATTTAAGGTATTTTAACAGCTTTAACACATGAGAAACTATAATTTGGATTACAGCTGGCTAATTAAGGTATGCTTTCCTCAGGAAAGTTAAAAATATACACGATCTGAACAATAATGTGTTTGGGCTATATTCTTTAAGTGCCACTTGTGTGAATGTAACAAAATATGACTAATGTCTTTAATTTTTGTGTATTCACTTAGAAATGAGTGTATCCCCTGTCAAAACAGAGCTGTTGATGATGTTCTCCAGAACTCTGTGATTGTCTTTAGATGCAAGGAAATTAGATTGGTAGACACAGAGAGCCAATGCTGTCTCTTTAAAACCACAAGTATCTAATGCAAATTAACATTTAGTGAAAGGAGAGCAAAGCATTCATGAAAACCAAGCAAGTATGTAGTACTACACTGTGACTCAAAGAGAAAAATCTTATCGTCTAAAATGGTGGTCCTTTGCAAGTGAATTCAAAGGAAAGGCTGCTGTTAAATTTTTTATTTTACCACACTATGGCTAGGTAGGGGTTGTAGGGCGATGAAGAAATCATTATTTGTCATGCCTTACAGTTTAGGTAATGGGATACTTAGGTTTAAAAAATGTTTACCTTATCATTGTCTTGATTTTTTCAAAGAAGCAATCAAGTTCTCTTTAAATAACAATAGCTTCAATGGCTTTAAAGTAACAATAAGTCCTTAGATGGAGCTCTGAAATGAGATGTTGTCTTTTTGTTGTTGCTTTCTTAAAACTGGGCAAAGCAATTCATCGGGGAATTAAGAAAACTGAACACTCTTCTAAAGTCTTAAAATCGTCTGATTTAGTCTTTTGAATAAGAGGTCAGTCAGTTACAAGTCACTGCTCAGAAGGGAAGACCAGGTAACCTACCAGTGACCACACTAGGATGAACCACAGCCACAGTTAGCCCCAAGATGTTGCAACCAGTGGAAAATAAAAGTGCTCAGCCCTTCTCTAGGGGTGCTTAAGTGGTCCAGGCACCTATCATGTAATAACTATTATGACCTGTTAGGTGCTTTATGGCCAGCGCTCTTCAGCTGTCTGAGATCTCAATCTGTGTCCTGGCCTCCATGTATCTCCCCTGACATTGCAGCTATCCATATGGCTGGTGTGAGCAGAAGGGCCAAGCACAAATGGAAACTAAACTCTGTCTTATTCCTAGAAGTGATCATTTCATCTTGGGGTTAAAGTACACTAGCAAAGCACAGAAGGGAAGTTCTATTCTGCAGAAATTCTTTGTTTCCAGGGACGTCAAGGCAGTGTGGTTAACAAGGACTAACATTCAACCAGCCTGAGGAGAATTTGCTGGCCACTGTCTGGGAGAGGTCTCTCAGGTGCTAGCAGGGAGCAGCCAGAGACTACATGCCCTTGTAAGAGACACATGTTGTCCTGTCCCTTAAAATCATACCTGGTACAGAGACTTACCTGGGAGTTCACTCACCAGGTTTTTTTCTGTCTCTTAAGGGCGTTATGGTCTAGACAGATTAGATTAGCATCTACTCTGTAAACACTTAGGGTTGGGAAATATCTCTTGACCTTTCTTAAAACGTCTTACCTGCATATAAGGGCAGTGCCGTTTCCAAAACCTGTTAGTCTCTCTGATCAATGCTATATAAGCTTTGGTAAGTGCAATGAGTTTTTGTGGGATGAGGGGAACGGGCTAGAATGGACTGGTTACCTGTTTGAACAGACACAGAAATTGAAAACATGGATTTTTGACTCCCAAATCCTTTAATGGCCACAACTGAGCTCTTCTGGTCAGAGCCACTGTGCTCAATCCTGCTGCCAAGTCTGCTCTTTTTGTTCACATGCTAAAAATCTTTATGTTTTGTCGAGAAAACGTACAACTTATGAATGACAGCTATTTTCTACTCTCACTGTCTCTACCTCTTCACAAAATATGATACACACGGGCCTTGGCCCCAAAGCTGTCATGGAAATTCAGAAGTCTGGTTTACCAAATTCATCCAATACGGGTAAGTTTGGGCTCATGCCTTGGTTTCAAGACAGTGAGAAGTGCAAGCTGCTAAATATTTAAGACCAAAATTACTTTGTATCTGTATTTTCTTCAAAAAGAAAACTAGTAACTAATACAGTATTAACCGGAAAGATAGTAACGGTTCTGAAATATAGGCACCCTTCACACAGGAAAGAGATGTATTTCTTTGTTTTCAAAAAGCATCATATAGCAAAAAACTGCAGTCACCTGATGCACACGAATGAAGACTTTGAACGGTTCCTAAACATCAAACAAAAATATAAGGGGATAATTTGGTTATGAAATAATTGCTATATCCCCTTATATTTGACTCATAGTTGGAAAATCACCAGGCAGAGATGGACAACAGGCATGACAGTGTATTGCCTGGAGGGTAGGAAGTCCTCAGCCTGCAAGGCTTTGACCAACAACCTAAGTGAGCATGGTAAACATTTAACCTTCAATTTATCCAATTAAAAGCTGAGAGGGTATTTTTCATGTTTCTTCTGCAAGGTGACAGGTATACGCCCACAGAACATAAAACTCCATAGTTTAAAAGAAAACGTCCTGGGAAAAGTGACAGGAGGCCTGAGGTAGGATATTACTTTAAATCAGAGTTATTTCAGCTTGTGCAGGCTATTTTATAACTAGACTGGCATCACTTTGACTTCTTACTGCACAGAGGCAGCACCTTTCCCTCAGAGATCTGCCAGATCTTCATGTTCTCTCTTTACCCTTCAGCAGAGGCCTTTCTACTAATGGCAATAAAGGTTCTCATACTGGCTGAGATGTCATATCATATCTCTCTCTTTCACCCTACCCAGTTTTTCCACAGAAGAGCTCCCATTTATGCTTGTCTTACTCTGCTTGATCTGTACTCGGTCTGCTCTCATATCCTCCTCATATGATATCATCAATTTATTTATTTTTAAGGTAATGAAAGATACCCATTCAAAGCCCTAGAAGCCCTGAGACATAGCAATTACAAGCAAAACACAACAGTGTGAAAGAAGTTTTATCAAAAGGAACTTGCCTGGGCAACCAGGTAGACCAGAAACACCTGTCTGCTGAAAGCCCATCTCTAATCTTCTCCTAAAGTGGGTGGGTTTTTGCCTCAGGGCCTCTTCAAAGATCATAGAATTCAAACTCTTGTGAAGTGTAGGTTCTATCACATGGATAGATTTGCTCATGCATGGACTGTTTTGTCATGGGGTCAAGTACAGCCAAGAGAATGGAGTGGACACCTCGGGGCAGGACCATCTCACAACCAGCTTTCCTACTCAAGAGACCCTAGTTCTGAAACATTTCTCACTATGGAGTTTTCACAATTTATACTCTCATAGAATCATAGAATCATTAAGGTCGGAAAAGACTTTTAAGATCAAGTCCAAATCATCAGCCCAGCACCACCACCATGTTCACCATTAAATCATGTCCTCAGTGCCATAGCCATGCATTTTTTGAACACTTTCTAGGTATAGTGACTGCACCACATCCCTTGGCAGTCTGTTCCAATTCTTTCTACACTTTCTGTAAAAAAATCTTTCCTAATAGCCAATTCTAACCTCCCCTGGTGCAACTTGAGGCCATTTCCTCTTGTCTTGGGAGTCCTCTCATCTTCTTTGTGCAAGAGGACATAAGAATGGCCACACAGTGGCCGTAGGACAACAGGGATCATAAGCAAACGCTTAGGGAGACACGGGCATTATAGACTACTTTCTCCACATACTTTCCATCCTCCCACTATTTTCAGCTTAAGGGACTTCCTGAGCAGAATGTGGTTTCTGCCCATTTAGTGACCCTCAATGGATTTATCTCCCAATATTTGTACAGTCTTCTCCATCAGCATCGGTAAATTGTAAATAATGTGCTAGGTCACATTGCACAGGTCGAGTCCCTAATGCAAGAAGAATACCCTCATCCTGCCTGCTTCATTCAGTGTTATCCTAGCTCCTGCACTGAGACAGGGAATGGCCAGTCCCTACCCATACTCTCAATGCTACACAGATCTTTGCAGCCATCTATCATATTCCCCCTTCTTCCAAGCTGGAACCGTTCCAAAACCAGTCTGTTAGTCTTCATTGCTTCTGCTGCAATTCTTACCTGGTTTTGAGTCCCTCTGTCTTGGTCTTAGTCCTGAGACATCTTCACTCCCTCTGTTCTTCTGCCTGTAGAAAAGCGATAGTAAAAATCATCCTTTTATTCCACGGAACAGTGGTGACACAGTGAAGTACAAGTATTATTACTATAAAAGCAATACAGAATGCTCTCTTTTCCCAAGGCTTAGCCAAGGACTCAGAAAAGCAACAATTCCACATATCAAGGACAAGAGAAAGCAGTATTAATGTAAACAAAAAGAAACCCATGGTTCTATCTACATTTTTTTCATACTTGTTTAGCAACACAGACTGATTAAAACCCTTCCCATTTCGTAAACTACCTCTGTCAACCAGTCCATTCCAGTGTAAAAAATCAGAACTGATGGGACATCTCCCACCAATCTCAGATTATTTAACACACTTACATACATAACAGGTCTGAAAAATATGACATGTTACAAAAGTGGGAGTACCAGATGGCTTTCCTGCCATTTAACCTGTCTCTCCCCTTTCCATGACATATCTCATTTCTTAGGACATATATATTAAGTCATTTCTTTCCCTTACTTGGCCCATCTTCAGCTAAGTGTGTAAACTTGGTGTCTAATTTAAGGTGTACAAGTTGTCCCGTTGTCTTAATGGTTCTGAATCATACATTTAAAGTGAGCTTTGTGCTTGAGGGTATGGCCTCATGAACATGTTATAGTGAGGCATTCAAGGGTGTGGATTTACAGGACACCAGCTACTCTGCAATAACTGCGCAGATGAACACCCTTTGCCTGCTGGTAAATGCAAAGCTAGTTAGCCCGGAGAGAGACTCAGCCAAGATCACCTCTGCCCCCTACAATTGCTCTTCCTGATATTCTCTGAATGCTGCTTCTTTTGAAGGAAATATGATAGTTGCATATGGAGGCACCACCACCTCCTTCATCTCCAAAGTGATCCATCTCCAGACACAGCTCAAAGCATACCCCAAAATCTTCCAAACTGAAGTCATATTTAAGAGACCTTGCCACTCTTGCTGCGTTATGACTTCCACCTTTTTTTTTCATGTTTATATGACAGGATATATTCTTTGCAGAGTCTTCATCATGTGTCACATATACATAAGTCCTCTAATTCTTGAGCCCTCCTGTTTCCCCGTGCTGGTTAAAAATGCATAGCAGGGGGGGAGCAGAGAGGGTAGGAAAGGGCAAGCAATTCCTCAAACAGTTCTGAGTCAAACCAGGTACCCACTTTGGGAGGAGGGAGCAGAGGGGACAGACCTTGTGAGTACTGAATACCAGTGGCTGCTGCCCCCAAGGGTATTTCTGAGAGCCTACAGGTATTGTTACACAATGTATATACTTCACAGGGTCCTGAGCAGAGTTTATCAGCTGTACAGAAATTCTTGTATCGTTTATCATCTGGGCAAGCATCCCAGCACCAAAGCTGTCTCTTGCTAGAGTCTCTTCAGAGTATCAGAGGTTCCCAGGAACATTCCCAGAAGCTTTTAGCTCAGCATGAGTCACTGCCAAGTTGAACAATTTCTTCGAGTCCCTTGTAGCAATCATCCTGAAAATTGCAGAAGAGGAGCTTGCAGGCTCTACAACTGTCCCTAAAAGGCTCAACTTGTACAGGAGTCAGTCCGGCCTCCAAAAACATTTATCTGAACCAAGACCCATTTATCTCAACCTTGCACACATTTAAGGTCTTGCCAAAGAGATCACAAAATCTCCTTGTAGCTGGAAATGAAAGCATTTCCTTTGGTGCTTTTGTAAAATCATTTTTATTTTCTATTCTAATAATCCCTCAGATCCCTAAATGAGGATCAGCACCCCTTTCCTGTTCAAACTAGGTGCTCAAGTCAGTTATATAAAGCCAAGTTTCCTCCCCAGGCAGTTTACAGCATAGGCACACAGGTTATGCTGTCTGCTGTAAATGATGCAGTGAAATACTCCATTATGTGACATATCTCTCAGAACAGTTACCTCCTGAGAAAAGACTGTGGTTTTGAGGCCAGCTGATTTTTCAGAAACGGCAAACAATAAGTCGGGCAAAAAGCTGGATTTCTCCAAAGGTGAAATAACAGTGTTTTCTTATTTCAACCTACAAAAATTATAATTTCCTGAAAATAAAACAAAAGAAAAAATTCCAACAACCACCAAGACACTTTTACTCTTGAAGAACCTGCTACTCCCTATTTATTTTGCTTTTTCAGGATTTGCCTTTTACATGCTCACATTTTTAATGCTTCTTACTAGCCAAGAAGTTAAATGGATGACTTAAGTTCCAGTATATTGCTTCATCTGAATCTGTTACTCTTGTAGTAGTACTTTCCCTTAGTAGCACATTGAATTAGTGTAGTTTATGGCCACTAGTTCCTAGATTCCCTCTAGTACTCAAATCTTCAATGAACAGAAAGATAAGTGTGAAGAATTTCCCAGCTTGAAATCCCTGCTGTCTGGACAACAGACCAAAAATTGGTTTTTAATCATTTCAAGACTTCAAACTCTGAATATCTGGCTGTATAATTAAAATCTGGATTATTAAAATATACTGAAAATATATTTACTCTTAAAATGTTTCACCTGTTAGTTATTCTGCTTCAAACTCTTCAACTCTGCGGTGTTACTATTTTGTTTTCTTTGATGTTTGTTCCTTTTAAGCTAACCCCAAAGAATTTCACTCTCACCCACCATGGTTATCAAGCTGTGGTTTGTTAGCATTTTAAGTATTTATGATATACAACTCTCTTCTGCTCTTCCCAACTTTTAGGAATTAATACCTTTTATGCATTGATTAATAGCCCTTCTTTATTGGTATTCCTTTTAGGAGAGTTAGGAATGACCACTAGATAACCATCATTTGGTAACACTCCTCCTGATCTGCTGTACAACTCTTGTATAACAGAGGTTGGTATGTAAATACTCTTCTTAATAATTATCTTTTGTTTCAAGGATTAAACAAACAATAACACAACCTCCTTTATTTTGCATGCTGGAAGCACATGCCATTAATATTAATTAATTTATTTATTTAAACTTGGTAAAAGCATTTGCTCTTAGGCTGGGAATGTGACTGCCAAGTTTCCTGCCTGCAATTTGTTATGGCTCAGTAGTAAACTCCTGAAAATAGGAATTTGAAATGGAAATAGTGACAGGCCTTTTAACTACACTATAATAAGCAGGGTGTTTTATCCTGCATACTGTATGTCGTTACACAATGGCAGCCTATCATAATGTGCACGGAAAACAAACAGGGTCTCTTTAGATCACTCTCCTGGCTAAAACTGGGCAGACAGAGGAAGCAAAACAGGCTGGAAAGACAAAAGACTAGAAGGTCAAGAAAACCACACCCAGACCTAAGCCCTTCTGATACACAGTGGAGCACAGGGATCTTAGAGAACTTACACTTGAATAAATTGACTTTGATCAGCTTGCCATAAAAAAAGAGGTGTAGCCTGCTATATTGCTAAATGAGGTAAAGAAGGAAACTTGCCCATAGTCTTAAGCTGCAAATTAATGTACCTAGACCCACGCTGTTATGAAGAGCAAAGCTCCAAAAAGTATGTTTCTTGCAAACGTTTCTTATCTGCTTGTAATAGTATGTTTCATGTAATTCTGCACATACAAAACACATGAACATTAAAGCCAGTTTGCACAGTAGCTTTCCAGTGACAGTTGTAAAGTATAATTTTTCAGAGCTGCTGAACATCCAGAGTCCTAACAAGTCAGCTGAGTTTTTCCAGATTTACACCTGTGTAAATGACAGCAGTACTGCATCTTTGTGAAAACAAAACACTGCTATTGCTTTTTACAAGGTATTTGGCAGCCAGGAAAATAACTAAATCATATGTGCAAAACAGAACAACAGAGTACCTGGGACTCGAACTGAGCACTTCTGCTTTGTAGAACACAGGTTTAGACGCTGTATATTGAAGTGCCACATCACGTCTATTTTTACTAATAGAGTTTACTTGCGCTTAGGCACTGTACCAGCTACTCAGCAAGTCCAGGAGATTAATGTAAAAGCCTCTCTGCATTTAGAAAGTATAGTCACTCTAGATTTACAGCTGCTTACTTTGAGGGTGGCTGACTGCTGATCCTGATGTCTTTGAGCAACAGATGGTTTTCTGACCTGCATCAATAATGAAAATGATATAATTTCCCTCTTAACATTAAAATAAAGTAGAGAGGCAGAATAAAAGAAAAAGCAATATATTCACCTTCTACCAACAGCATACCTTAGTATATGGCAGGATAAAAGGAGGGGGAAGCCTAGTCAAAACTCAAGGAATAGTATTAGAAATTCACATGAGGACAAACTTGCATAAAATAAACCATCCTGATCTGGACTGTGAAAGTATTGGCCCTCGTAGTGTTAGAATTTATAGCTTTAATCTTCTTAAGAGCTGCATGGCTCTTCTCACATGCAGGGAAAACAGATTTGATGTTTGTGAGATTAAAACTACTGAGCTGAACTTTGCTTGTTATTGGCCAGAAGCATTTGGAAACCTAATAAAGCATTCCATTAAAATCTTGGCATTTTAGTAACACAAAAGAAGTAGGCTTCTCAAAATATGAGTCCAAGGCAAAAGGACACTTTGAGGAGCAGGGGGAAAGATTGTGGAATTTGGATTTTAACAAAGTTTGCAATTACTTTAAAGCAGATCAAAGGAAACATGAGGCAGAGTGGAACAATAAGTGCTTGATGTAACTAGCAATGTGCAATTCTTTGTTGTTTAAACTTTATTATATTTGAAAACATTTTTTAAACGTCATACTTTCGTGAGTCTATGATTAGCTGGAAAAAGTACAACACATGTCACTGACTGACTGTGTGGTCTCTAACAGGTAACATGAGGCCTGATTTCATAAAACTGTGAGGATCCACAACCACAGCTGAGATCAAGTTGGGCTACTCGTATTCTGGGCTTTAGATGATCAGCTTTACTCTGAAATAAAGAGCTCCATTAAAGCTGGCTAGGCTAAAATTTTACGTGCACAGGAAGCCCATAGTAAACACAGTTTTGCACTTATAATCAGTATATGGTTTGATTTGATCTATGAAGTCACAACTAATATTTCTGTAGCAAGACGAATAATACTTGTGGTGATGGTATGATCTATGAGTTCAAAGCATGACAGAACAAGGGTTAAGATCTTATCAGCAGTGGTAAAAACCTTGTATGGTACCATTCGGGCAAATGAGATGAGAGCTGCCTAGTACCAGCTCCACTGTCGAGAGCCCTTGTTTGCCTTCACCAAGGTACAGTACAGAGAAGACTCGTAAACTACAGCTTTTACTTTTCTCTGCAGGCAAACAGACAGAAATAAAGACATATAATCAAGTTTAAAAGAAGTAAAGCTTCATAACCAGCCCTAAATACAAGTCTCTTGCTAGGGTTCACTGAAAAGGTTTGGGGTTTTGTCACAAGGCAAACAGCATTAATTCCAACGTGCTATGAAATTTCTTCGTCCTGTCTGTACTGACAAAGCCAACCATGAAAACTATGCTAGAATTTGCCTGTATATGGTTATAGCTAAATCAGATCTTCTAGATACATTCTCCTTACAGAATCAGGAAGTATGTAGGCTATCTTCTGGAAAACTTGTGGTTAAAACACTGGGATGCCTGTAGGGATGATCAGGTAACAATCAAATGCCTACAAACAAATTTTAGCCTGGATTTTACCCCACAAAGAGAACCAGAGGTGTGAATGAGTCCTACACAAGCTCATCTCACTGTAGATTTCTGCAGAGAATTCACTTACACAATTCTATTTTCTGCCCTTTCAAAAGAAATTCCCCTTTACACAGCTGAACATTACTGAGTGCTCATAAACTGGCTGCTAACATGGCTGGTACACTTTAATTTTTGTGGCACTAACATATGAAGAGCTATCTACTGTAACAGATGCTCTATGACAGTGCAAAATAACAGCACTCAGACTTAAACTGTAAATTACAAACAAACCCTAACTACAAAATGAATACACAGAATGGGGAGCCTTGTCAACGAAGATATTAGTAAATCAGGTTGAGGAAGACATTATTCACTAAAGCTAAAGTAACTAAAATTTTATTCAGTTAACATTACTGTCACTAGAGTTCTCCTGTTCTTTGCCATAATTGGTAGATACGAAAGAGAGTAATTATAAGCAACACACAGTAAAATCAGTTACATGTTTTCTTGCTATGGAAAAGCTACATGAAATGTTTCTGTTCTTCCTTTTTATTAATTACTATCAGTAGAAAAGATGCTATATAAATGCTTATTACTGGTATGTGCCTGGCCACATCATGACAGCCCTTTCCCAAGGGATTTCGTAATTATTTTTTCTCCACCAAACCACAGACAGGACTGTGAATTAAAAATGACCTTGATGGGCCAGTGGTGCAGCTGCCATGTATTTGATTATAAACTTACTGGTACTAATGCCAAGGAGAGGTGTTACAACATAAGCTGAAAATGAGTTCAAGCATAGCTTTCTTCTCAGAATGTCCCTAGTAACCTGGCAGCAAAAAGCATTCAATGCACAAAGATTTTTTTTTTTTAAACCTTTAAAAAACAAAGCATTCCTTTTTTTCCTTCCCATCTCTTCACGAACTCCCAGTGCCAAGTTCTCCAGAAGGATGTGCTCAGGGATAGTACCCTAGATTATAAGAAGGTCTGTAGCTACATCTGGAGCACTTGTGACATCTCAAATCTGAAACTTCTTCAGAAAGGACACGGAGAACTTGGAGGGTTCTCCAAGCATGGGTAAAGGGATGGGCACCCTGTTATATAGCACAGCGGTTCCTGCCCCATAGTGGCAGCCTCTCAGGAAATCCTGAACACAATGGCAGAGATGGTGAGCACAAAACTGGCCTTCCCAAATGCATGCAACTGCCCGTGACCTAATGAGGTAAAATGAGCTAGCAGTTCATCGTTTCCACCAGCATGCACCAGGAGACATTTTTGTGTCACTCAGTTCAGGATCAGGCTTGCAAGGCCCAGTTCTTTCAGCTTTAGAAGAAACAGGTATGGCCAAGAAAAGACCCTGGCAGCTGTCTGTAGGCAGGATTTAATACCCTTGCATTTCATGGGGCTCCTGGATGGGAGTCTCACGCTCCCAGAATGACAAATGCAGCCTGGTTTCATGTCATGCATTTGCACTGCCTGCATACCCTATGACACCTGGAGCCAGGTACACATGGGTACCTTATCTACATCTTGACAGCATGTGTTAAAGAAGCAGGACTAGCTGAATGTCTCTCTCCTCCGAGAGCCAAATTTGCCTTCTTCCTCCTTCACAGATTAAGTAGTGAAGCAGGCACCAAGCCCATCAATTTTGCAGGTACCAGCTCAGAGTACACCCAGAGGCATATTTTGGGTGCTTAAAGAACTTCACAGCATTGAAAGACTTAGCTCAGGAAAGGCAAAGGGTTAGGGCCTGCCCTCCAGAGCCTGACAAAAGGGTGTATGCACATACTGAGGAAGGAGGCTCCCTCTGTTGCACAGAGGCTCTTTCCCACCTCCCTAGAGATCCAGGGTATTTGTTTGCAAGTTAGGAGGAAACCAGCAGACTAGTCAGCATGCAGGGGGACTTGGTGGTCTCAGTGAAGATTGCTTTAGGTAACATAGCAAAGGGGCCTCCTAATGTGGGATCCAACCCAGCCACAGTTTGGACGGTGGGAAAGCCTCTCAGTCCCCACTTGTTATAGCTGACCAGGCTCATCTTAATGCACACAACAAACTCACTGTGCAAATATGCCATGATGGGCAGTTTGTGCCCATGATGCAAGCTATACCCAGACAAGCAGAAGGGTCATAAAATAAGGATTAAAGTTCAACAAGTACACTGATAATGAAGAAGCCTACCCAGCCTATGCCCTATTCTAGCCAATGTTATATTATCTTCTAATTTTAGAACAGCTGACAGTTTTTCCCAGACCAGAAGTTGACAAGAGGCTGAGCAACGCCTATGTCATTAAATCTTTGTTTTCAGGCACAGTGTTGTCGCCACACTGCAAGAAGTTGTTTCAGCATGTGAAATTTTGCAGGAAGGCACACACTGTCGCTGGATGCCCATACAGGGAGCTGTGTAATATGTTGAAACCATCTGGCATTTTGTGGTTTTGCAGTATCAGTCAGACGCGCTGTCTGGAAACACAGGGCTCAAACCCAGAGTCCTTGATTCAGGTCAGATACCTACAGATGCCTGTGGTCATTAGGCCAGACTGGAAGCTGCAGAATAAAGCACTTAATTAGGTGGCTGAAGTTTATGACGGATTCTAAGGGCAGCCGAGCTAGAAGCCTATTATCGCTAGGAAGTTTTCCTAAATGTAATTACTATGGCATGTTTGATATAATACGGTCTTCACAAAATGCTCCAAAATAGCGTTTTAAAGACATGTCTTGTTGCTGTTATGCTTTGTACTTTCCGACTAAGGAATAAGCCTGATGATGTGGATCCCAATGTGAAGCTTACTGAAAACTACTACTAAAATTAATAGAGCATAGTTATGGAAGAATATTTTGTATAGAATTGCCTTCTCTGGAGTGTGAACAATGCTGCTGAAAGCAGGCTCTGGGTTACATTACTCCTGTGATCCAAATTTTTTTAACCAGCTGATGTCACTAGGGAGATTTAAAGTCTTTATAATTACCGCTCAAGGCCTAGAGGAAGGGGGGAGGAAAGACAATGAAATTATGTTTCATATGTTGATTTAGAGAGTAACCTGTAGTGGTCTGTTAACTAGTTTCATCTATCAGAAAAAGCAAATTAATTCTGTATCCAGTCGGTTTTATGAGTGGCAGCTCAATTTGCTTTCCCAGTTAAGCAGGGAAGAAAGTGGCCTTTTGTCACAAACAATTGCTTCCTGCAACGCTGCAGAATAAGATGTAAAATAGGCAAAGAGCTTTGGATATAGCTTCCAACATCCTACTAAGAAGTAAAATTTCTTTCTTTCATCTTCCCTCAGAGAAGGAATTCAGGTTATGCTCTGCACTAAATTAAAGTGTTCTGCTCAGTTATGTACATGTACAGCTTTGAAAACTGTTCCTGCTTCTAGGTCAAGGGCTCTCCCTGTGGCCGGGTGCCAGCTTTATCCCTGGACTCCCATAATCCCTTGAAATAAATCAACTTTCCATTGAAATCCTCTGCCAGTTCCACTTCAGACTAAAATGTGCTGTCTGCAGCATGATGCTCTTTTATACTTTTGTGGAAACCAAAAAAAGAAGAGAAACAATGTGGCCATTGTATACTGGAAACAGTTCGACGTAACCCGCATTGTGTATATTAGTCTATCTTTGTATTTTGCAGTAACCCAAGATTTCAGTGTTTATTATTAGAACTAAGAAAAATACCTTTGACCAAAAGAATAATTTGACTGACTGAAAAGGATCCCAGCTTGTGTGCGTGTGTGTGCATCCCATTACTACTCTGCTCACGTGGACTGAAGTACGAGGATGCATTATACTACCTCCCCGGGCAGATGAAGCCCTCAAAGATTTTTTTTCTCTTTTCTCTTTCTTTTTTTTTTTTTTTTCCCCTCCTTCTTTTCCCCCCCAATATCAATTTTCTTCTCTGTGTGTTATAAATGAACCCGAATACATTCACACGTTTCTGTCAAAGACTAAAAGCTGTCACTTCATTTCAGGGAACCAGGCAGCTTTAAACTCAGCTGCAAGAAAGCCCAGATGCTACTACATCTCCAGGGGAAACTTATCTACTCAGAAATGGCAAAACTTCTGAACAATAATAACAAAATACAGCTTAAAGATGCTGATGCCGTTCTCCTGTTGGTGCTGAGGTCAGTACTTTGGAGAGTGGGTGCCAGTCAGAAATTGCAGCACTCAGAAGACTGACAATTCTGAAAAGCTCTGCTTCTCCCCAGATCTCAGTAACTTTAAATGGTCTGCCAGTTAAATCAGAACAGCCTGGTATACAGCCTCCAATTTTCTGACAACCTTTATATTCTCTTGGCTCCTACAAGGCCCTAAAGCTGATGGTGTATAATCCTGAACTGAATGTAAAATAAATACGAAAACCTGTCATGATTTTACAGTTTTCCAAAGGATATTTCACTAAATAAAAAGAGCTGCATTTTTGGCACACAAACGTTCCATATAAAAATCACAGTTAGCTCTTTAAAATAAAATTACACAATGCAGTGCCAGACTCTGCCCTCTGAATTTTCCCCGAGTGCTGGGGAGCAGCTACATCCCCATGAGCCGGCTGGCCCTGAAGGTCCCGTGCTCCTTTCCCCTGCACAGTGGCTGTGCCAATCAGGGCTGTGACACCAGCCCAAGCCAGCCCAGCCCCTGAGGGTCCCTCCAGCACGGGAGCCTAGGGGGAAGTATCCAGGTTTCCTCTGAGCTGGGACACAGCCCATGGTGTGGCCAGCTAAATCTAGCACTGGCAATTGCTTCCATGCTTGTGCTGCAAATACAGCCTGAGCAAATCGTGACCCAGAGCTCACCCAGCCTTCATGTCCTTGAAGTATGTTGCCTACGAAAATAACAATTGTTTGTGGAAAGCTCTTCCGCTAAGCCTGCGTTATTTAGCTATCTACATTAACCGTGTGCCAAGGCGTGGGCTATAAGCTGGAGTGTCCACAGCACTACAGCAGGGAAATGAGTTTAAATCACTGACAAACTAGAGCTGATGTCCGGTTCCATTGGCTTCACAGACCTCTGCAGGTCCAGAGCACAGCTACAGGGCCAGACAGAGATGCATAGTCTAGCAAAGTGGGACCTAAACACAGCAACCTTGACAATGGACATGAGGTGCATTTTGAGTGAAGCTGTGACCAGACTAGCAAAGGATTGATATACCATCCTGCAGGAAATCTAAAAGACTCATCCTGCAAGTCCTGGGTGGTAGCTCTCTGTTAAAATCACAAGTTACGTTTTCACAGTACTGTTCGGATGGTTGGGAGGGAAGAAATGGAGGCAAGGCAAGGCAATTCAAAAAGGGAAAATCTGTGTTGTACTCACAAGGTTTCCAGGTTTGGCTGCAGTTCTTTCATTGTGCAGGTTTTAAATGTTATGCACCTGTGTCTCATAATGTCCTCCTGGAACAGGGTACAGGCAATTGCACTGGATATAAAACCACAGCTAACTATACACCTAGAGCTTTAATTTTAGATCAGACTAAGTGAAACTATCTGGTTTTCTCCTAGAAGCCCTCAGTGGACAGTTTCTTCACTTAGGTCTGCCACCTTCGGGCCTTCTTTTTAAGTGAGGAGTGCAGCTGAATCTAAGAATTCAAAGCAAAACTCATCTGAAACCATTATGTTTCATCTGGTTACATGTCAAAACCTCAAACCTTGTGTACACAGGGCTCAAACTACAAACCTATCAGGCCCAACTCCAGAGCTGGACCTAGACTTGCCTGGAGAGCCTGCAAATCTTTTAGAGAAGCTGATACAAGTTTTGAGTTCATAAAAACTTGAAAACCCAAAGTGGCCAGGAGACTTTTCCAAGGTCAAACAGTTAGTTCGAGGGGAAGCTAAGAAGAGAACCACAACCCTGGCCACGTCACACATTGCTACCAACAGAGGTAGAAACTCACTTTGCTTGAACTTTATACTGCATAGTCTTTGCCAAACCACTCAAAAGAACCACTTTTTTTTGCCTGTTAATTGTTTTAATAAGTCACATGGCAATGAATGACTAAAAAATACATCATCCCTCTAAGGATTCAGCTGTGGAAAAAGCATCCATTTAGCTGCAGGGTAGTTATTACTGCATAGCTTTGATTTTGCTACACAATGCACACCCTGTTTATGGAAATGCTTACAGGCTGCTCCAGGTGAAATCATCATCACTTACAGGTATATTCTGAAGCTAAAGGAATGAGCTCAGATCCACTCATCTAGACCCCAAATGAGCCCTGTCCACTCATCTGAGTCTCCACAATGCTCTCAGATGTTGGTTAATGTTCCTTTGGACATTTCTGAATGCCACCCAAATCTCTGCATCTATAACATGAAAATAGAACTTCAAGGTGAGAAAAAACAATTGCAGTTAGAATACTTGTCCCTCCTGCTGGCTCCACCACAGCACACATCTCACTGGAGGACACTGGGATAATTTCAAGTTCACAGCACAGCATAATGTAGTAATCCCTTTTGAATCTACACCATCATGCAGTGGTCACTTATTTGCTGCTCCACATGCATTCTACCAAAACTTTAAGACTTCTGGCAATACAGCAAGCAACTGCTTCAAGATCGAGGCTTAATGCTGAAACACCATCAGGGCTGAGGATTGCTACATACTGCTTTCTAACAGTCCCTGCTGTTTGACACCAGGAGTGGCATTAAGGAGCTCTGGCACTGTATCCAGAGTTTTCTACCAATAATAGAAAGTGCTTCTACAACACAGGAAAAAGAGAAGTGTGATCAGGGTTCAAGAATCAGGTCTGTTTAAGGTCTTGAAAACATTTTTGTGGGGTGAGGGGTCAGCATTTGAAAAGTAAGGTATGGCTTACATACACATGAGTAAAAACCCAATATTGCAATACATACCTTTTCCAATTCAGGTTAATTAGGAGTTTACTGTACTCCCAGCTAGCTTTGCTTGCAGGCAAATTTTTTTTGAGCTGAGCAGCCAGGACTGTATCTAGGGCTAAGCTTTCCCACCATATCATTCCAATATTAAAAGAATTTTTCTGGCTTCCTGTTAAACCATGCACTGATTACAAAATTCTTTTGCTTATTTAAGGCCAGATTCAATAAAAATCCTGTCCAGCTTCTGCATCATGGAAGGCCACAAAAGCCCTGAAATATTTTGGTTTTGAAGCCTGTGTGGGCTTCCATGGTTTGGATGCTCGATAACTGTTCCAGTGAATGTGGTCCTCATAAAGCTTTTCAAGGTCCTGCTCCATATGGACCTAGTGATTTCTCTTTATTCTCTCTAGTGTGGATTACAATCCACTTCAGAGAATCTCTGATTTATGCCTCTAGCTACAAGCTAAATCCTACAGGAATAGGTCCTTTTCATAGCAGGTCACATCCTCTGCAGAACACTGACAGAGAAATTCGAGTTTCTGAAAAGCAAGTACCACTTAGAAAAATCTGGTATGTTTTGCATGCTTTATATGAATATAAGTGAATGGTAAAATCTAAAAGGAAATTCAATAAACTACTCATTATCTATATTCATATGACTAAGCTACACGTGGAACGTAGCTTTTATCCTCCATAAAAAATGTACAGATGTTCTATAGAAAACTGCATGAACAAACTTTAACCTCACGACTGCTATTATTTTGTAATAAAGGCTTACAGCATAATGTGAGCTTTTTTTAGAATGTAAGTTCCATGTGAGTAGTGTGTTGTTAATTTAATATTAATGCAATGCACCAGGAAGAAGTCTGCACAGAATCTCAAAGACAGAGAATCGCAGTGCTGCAGACAGGAGATTTGTGTCGTAGATTTTATTTGTTTCAGCACTTGCAACAAAATTCATCGACCAGGATTCCCATTGCCACAGGGCAGTGGATTCGTCTACAGATGTTTTCACATGCCTTGGCATGAGTATTTTGCTGCAGCATTCCCGCTACTGTTCCTGAGGATCATGTGGTTAAGTCACCTTGTGCTGCACAGAAAATTTACCTCTCACTGTTAAGTGCATATGAATGAGCTTCTTTTTTGGGAACAGCAAAAGGAAAAAAAAATCCACTGAATAAACTTTTGAATTTCTTTTGCTGAACCATCCGTCAGGTAGCAGGTGCAAAGGCTTTCACTAAACTTGCAGATTGCAAATGCAGTGCCTGCTTTGCTTGCAACACAAACGAATTAAAGCAGGGAAACAGAAAAGAAATCCAATTTCACCCATAGTTTTCCTTTCTCAGTGCCTGAGCCCTCTCCTTTGCAGCGTCTGCCATTCAGATTGCATATCCTGTGCTCCTCCGAGGAGTCAGTTCACTGTCTCATCTCCAAATGCATTGGTGAAGTAATTTATGACTCCCATTATTATAATCGCTTAGCAGCTCCCAAGCATGTAAAAATAGCAACAATAATTTTTCCCACTTTTCCTTCCTTAGCACCCCATAGGAGAAAGAGCTTGATTAAATCTGTAGGGGTTACACTTGCACTTGTGTATTTCTATAACTTACAGAGGAAGCTTGACATTTTCAGAAAGCGATGATGTCTACAGACATCTTATTCATTGCAGAAATTCCTCAGTCTAGATAAAACTTTTGGGAAAGTCCTGTGTCCAGAAGCTTCCTTCTTTTGCTTGACAGTTTCATTGCCTCTGTGAAATGTACTCGTGTGCTATCATGATCATAAAGGGCGGCCCAATCTCAGAAACAATGAAGGCCATTTCCTTGGAAGCCTTCCAGGATCAAATTTGAAAACCTACCCAGGACTCCATGCAATGAAGCAGAACCTCCATGCATAGCAGGGAGGAAAAAAATGGGGAGATGTTTATGAACAGACCCATGGTAATGTGTGCATGGTAAACTCACACCCTGCTCCCATTTGTTCCAGTTTTTCAAGCATGTGATTGCAAATGCAGTTATCATTTTATGTGGACCATCGCAGGTGCACTGCATCCATCAGAGCAAAGACAACAGTCTGGTCCTTGTGAAATGGAGATGGAGTCTTCCTATTTCTGTGCATATTCTGTAGGCATATACTGAAGCCCAAAAGTTCACAGAGGTGCAACAAATGTCAAACAAAGGCCCTCAGCACCTGGAACAGTTACGGAAGGAAGAATTTAAAAGCACTCCTCTGTTTCTATAGTCATCATCTCGGTCTAAACTGCTAGGAAAAAGTATCCTGGTTTTTCTAAAGGCATAATTTTAAATCCATTTTGGTTAAACCAGTGTAGCAGACATGGGCATTCTCATATTTCAGTGCTAAACCATGTCTGGTTTGGTTTAAGCTTAAATCTTTTAGGAATTGATTTTGTATTTGCAAATAAGATGGTCTTTAGCTAGTAAAATCTATTTGGTTTACATGCGATTTCTAAGCAACACTGATACAGCTGTTTAACACAACTGATACCTTTGACTTGTCTGGTTCACTTCTGGCCACTTGCTCTGCAGTGCAATGTCAGGTTCAGGTAGCCACTGAGATAGTCACAGGAAGGCAGTAATTATGCTTGCAAACATGAATATGAAAACTTAGATAACATCTACAGAAAAGCAGGCACTTTAGTTCATCATGTGATCGCCTCAGCTCTCCAACGGTTTCACATGCTTATGGAAGAAGCCTTGTTAGCTTCCAGAGATGAGGAGTTCGGAAACAGGAAAACAACTGCTCCTTGTGACTCCTCTGGCTCCACCTTACGGGAAGAAACAGAATGCTTTCAAGGATCTTCCAGTTATATGCACAACTCCTCCATACATGTTAGCAGCATTTGATGATCTACAGTATCAAATATCAAGAGTGATCCAACAAACAATTATGCACTACCATTTTTCACTGGCAAAAGTTACAAGGGCAGTATCAGTACCCTGAGCTACCCTGAAACTTCAGTAATGGAGATCAAGTTACTGGTTGCCTCACTGCGGATGTTAGAGATTAATTTTTGTCAACTTGATTAGCAGAGGATAGCTAAAGTTTGGGAGGTAGCTGTAGGATCTCACTCTTTGAAAGACCGAACCATGAATGAATCTTACCAGACCACACATTAGCTGGAAGATTAGATGGAAGATGCAAGTCAAAGGGGGGAGATCACAACCTCCATTTACTGAAGCCCCAAATACCCCATTTCCACGCCCATTTGCTCAAACCTGGAAAGACTGTTATGTTTCTTCTCCCAATTTAGCTCGAGTGCCTGAGATGTTTCACAGAGGCTGTGAAAAAAACCACCTCATACAAAAGATGTGACAAGGTGAGCAGTGTCAGCTGAGGTATATAAAGCAACATTAAGCTCCTTCTGCAACATCAGATGAGTAGGCATCTGGCAGTGCCAAGGTACATTGCAGTACTTTGCGTCCATGTCTGTGTCAAGCAATATTTCTGACACTGGTACTCACTGACTGTCTTCCAGGTCTTCTGCTCAAGCCTTCCCTCATTTCTGGGAGGAACTGGGAGAAGACAGAAGAGCAGGAGCTGAAGGCTGGCAGTAGCTGCATTTCTGTCTCCCTGATCTGTTCTCTTACTCCAAAAAGTTTTCTAAAACCATAGGCAGCACAAAAGAAATGTAGGGTTGGCCTGCTTTGTACCACTCCAACCACATGCTTTTTACAATCTGCTTCTTCAACAGAATGGCTGATTGCTTAGACAGCAAAGCACGACGAGCTGATGCATCAGATATTTCCGTCAGACTGACGAGACTTATCAGGTAGGAAGGATTTTCCTTGTCCCTGCATCAGTGACCATTTCATTGTTTGAAATTAATTGGAAAAACATTCTGAGGAGAAGTATTTCCCATGCAGTTGACGGTCCTATCTGCTACAACCTGTGCCTTCTTTGGGGTAGGCTGAAAACACTTATCCTTCGCCAGCAGCCCTGTCACAGGGACCAGAACTGAACCCCCACTTTGGCTGCAGTTTCCCCTGGTTGCCATCGCACCCTGCACAGTAACATCAAATGACAAAAGTGACAAGGACACCACACATATTTCAGAGTCCCATCCCCTCTTTTTAGGTGAAGAACACTGCCACATCCCCCAGAAAGCTCCACATATGCTATTAAAAGAAAATAACCATCACTAAAAACAACTCAGTGCTTTCTATGCTACAAGTAACAACTCAAGGGGAAAATTATTAATCTGTTAAAATTTTTCATTAAATAATTTCTCCCAGTTGATGCTTACAAAAGGCCCTGCCAGGCCTAAATGTCAGCTCATTTATGGGATTTATTATTACTACTGTCAGGCCAGAAGGGTTTGCTGCAGCAGATCCATCAGGCATGCTCAGACAGGAGCTCCTGCCTTTGGGCCAGCTGCTTCAAAAACAGGACCAACAAATGTCAGATGTCAAGTTCTCATTTCAGGTGCTGCCTCTTCCCTTTCAATCACCATGGATCAATGGATCATTTTAGCTGTTTAGCAACTGGCAAAGACCACGTAGGGTAAGCATCAGTGGTTGTTCAGCTTTTAGAGCTGATAGAGGTCTTTGTCTCAGCTTTCTCTATTTTTAAAGTACTAAAGCATGGCTTCAAGGGCTTGTGACTCAATCAGTAGGGGAGGGGCAAGCTGGAGGATGAGATGTACTTTCCTCAAGGTGGTGGCTGCTCACCATAGCCATGTGCTTCGGGAGAGGTGGCTGAGGGCATCTGTAAGCTGCAGGTCTGTGTTCAGGAGTCACAGGCTGATCCTGGTGCAAAGAGAGGATTGCACTTGGGTTTCATAATGGAGTTCATAGAAGTCAGTGAAAATTGAACTGCAGCCAAGGTGGAGAGCCATGTAGAACAGATGTCTTTACAGAGGATAAAACAAACAAACAAAAAAATACTCAGAGTCTGAGTTAGAACTCTTGGCCCACGTTAAATCTGTAAAAAGCCCCAAAGTGCTCTATTGTGGCTATCCCAAACACTTAAATTCCACATGTACAAAGTAAAACACATTTGCATTGCTAATTTATGAAAGGACTTCTTGACCCAAAATCAAATACTAGCACAAGTCTTCTGCATGGAAAAGCTCTGATAAGCGTGCTCTCTAACTCTCTGTGAACGTTCAGTAATGCTCCTTTTAAAAGTACATATGCTTCTTCTCGTGTCTGATGCTAATTATCTTATCAGATAACAGGGAGCCCTGTACTGGGTAGGTATGTAATGTATTAGCCTTGGGGAGGGGATTAAAAAAAAACAAACAAAAAAAAAAAGCCTTATCTTTCAAGTAGATTTGAAACTGTATATGATCTGAGTCTGTGGAAACTTTCCTCTGCAGCACAGAGCTTATATAAGGAAGACAATGAAGAAAAAAAAAATTTTAAATCCCAGACCTGTACAGCTTTCAGACTGCAGTTCTCCAGGCTGTTCCTTTCTGTGGAATTTTCTCCTCTATCAGTATTTTGGAATGGCATACAGGTTAAACTGTTCATCTGGCAGGGAAAGCAGCTTTGGTAATTGTAAGTTTACATTACACTATAAACAATCGGATTAGAGTAAACAGATGAACTGTATACATAAAATGTCACTGCTTAGCTCTCCTTTGTGACTTGTATTCTGATACCACTACTACTGCTTTTACTACAACTACTACTACTGCTGCTAGGCTTCAGCTGACAGCTCAGCCTGAAACCCTTTATTCATCTTTATTACTACTTCAGCTGTTTTGAGAGCAAAAAGGCATGGAGGACTTATTGGCCAGAGGCTTTCTAACCTAGCAGGCCTGCCTGGGAAATCAATATGCTGCACTCAAGAGCACAAAGATGGATTGTAAAGCCGGGGCTGGCAAAGGAACGCGTGCTGCATCTGGAAGGACACGGAGACAGCCAGTTCTGCTCCGCCAGAAGCCTCCCAGACCGCGCATGTTTGCACACCAACCTCGTGGCACCCCTCCAAGACAATTTGTGAACCTTGGTTCACACCATTTTCAAAGTAGGTCATACGCAGTAATCTCAGCCGAGGAGAGATACCCTGTCAGCAGCAGTGGCTGCGAGGGGGGCGATAGCTGCGACCAATGAGCGAGCTGGTGCAAGCGGGGAGCCGAGAGCTCGCAGGGCGCCGGGGCTGGGGCCAGCGGCAGCCAAGGTGCTCGCCGGGCTCAAACAGCTGACGGGCGGGCTCCCACGCACCCAGCCTCTCGCCATTTATAGCTGTACAAGCACCCACTGTTCTCCTGGACACAGCCACCGGCACGGCTTAAACATTAACCTGAATGAAAATACAGTAGGAGACCTAGCCTTTACTGAGCTCTGTTTTCCTGACAGCAGGAATCACAGCTAATTCTGAACGAGGGGATTTAAATTTACTACGAGCTTTGGATTACTCCTTCCTAACGTGCTCCCGTCACTTGCCCCTGCTCTGACAGTCAAAACACAGCCTTGAAGGTAGCCTAGTTGACAGAGAGGATTCCTAAAGCACTTATGGTTTCCTGCATTTTCTTGTATCCCTTGCTTGAGCTGTTTTAGGTGCATGGAATTAACAACAGGCACATTTAAAGGTATATTTTTGAAAAATGGTGTCCAGGAAAATAAATGCAGAAATTAGTGTGCATACTCGTTTCCACACTATAACAATATAAAGACCATCAGAGAATTACCAGTTTCAAGCAACAGCACAGAACTTCCCAGGCATAGGAAGTGCTGGGAACGCGTTGCCTTTAGACGCAGCCTGCACACCATCAGAGATGACTTGATGCTAGAAAGCTGAAGGATTGCTTGAAGAGTGCCACTGAGTTATGTAATTTTTTTTTTTTTAACGGGTTAATTTTTAAACAGGCTCAATTTAACCTTGTTCCTGGTCAATAGTTACACGAATCTGAATGAAAATATGCTCTCTGGAGAAATCCACTCCAATATAACAGGCATTCATCATTTTAGCACTGAAATCAACACTAAAGCAGCAGAGCTGGACAAGCACTGCTTTTTTTTGAATCTGGCAAGTAAGAGGACTGACTTTCCTCCATTTAAAAAGCTGTGTTTTTTCCTTCTTCTCTTGCTTTCCCTGTGATGTGTCAGACTAGAAATATAAAACAAAAGGAGCGAGAGATTTCTGATGGTACCATACTCTGTGCAAAGAGAGAGGGGAGACAGGACCCTGAAGACTAGCAAAAAGGCTTATCTCCCATCCAAGAAAGAGTGCACAGAATGACTGCTCAACTGGAAGTGACCTACCTGATCAGTACCTTGTCCAGGGAGTTGTAAGACATGCAGAAATATGCCACGATGTGCTACTGTTATCAGCTAAAAGGGTGCTGTAATGACTTTCTATGCAAATATACAGAAAAATCCATAAATCCAAGAAGGGTTATCACTCAGTACATCATCAAGGGAACAATTTAAGTCTCTAACACGGGATGAGACACTTTCCTGCCAAAATCGCACTGTTTGTTTGTTATCACTAAGCTTTGAAAAAAAAGTAACCAACAAAAATCCCTTCTGCTGCTGCTTCTGGAAAAGAAAATCCCTTTTAAGAAAAATTGTAACAAAGAAAACCCCCAGACACTTCACTATTTTTTCCAGAATGCCAAATAACTCTAGCTGGTCTCAGTATTGTACAATTTCAGGTCATGTTAGTTTTATTACTTTTCAGACTAACTTTTGCTTTTTCCCAGCCAGCTGCTGGCAGTTGTCATCTTAGGACTGAGAGCAAACTACTTTGAAAACAAATTTGTTCAGAAATCTTTTTAAAGTGATACAGAAGAAAAAATCCTTTGTGTTTTTCATTTTAGCTTGGATGTAACCTCTTTTTTTCTCCAGTCTTTGAAAGGAGTGAGTCTCCAATGCTAAACAGGTCACAGAGTAATTATGCATCCACCTGAAAATTAAACACACATTTAAAAGCTTAACTAACAGCATATACTAATGCCTAACAAGTATATGTCGCTCAGTTTCTTCATGGTTGATCATTAGGGTGTAAGCAAAACCAGATTACATCAAACCCAGAGAACAAATGCTGTAATCTTTCTGCAGGTTTAAAAGGAAACAACAGCAAGGTGCTACTGTGTTGATGAAGCTGATCCAATATTGCAGGGCAGCCACAGTAAGTCCTGTGTATCTGAAATCTTTGTGTCAAGAGGGGGGTGGTCTCTGGGGTTATTCAAAGAAAAATCAGTCCTGAGGCCTGGCCAAGCTCCTGTGCTTGGACAGGTCAGCAGAGTCATTCCATGTTCGGGCCAACCTGAGATCAAACCTAGACGGTTACTTTCAATGTTGTAAACCTCTGCCTGAATTGAAAAGACAGACAAAAACTTTGGCAAACCCTTTTATGTTCAGTGCGGAGCCAAATTTATTATCTGTGACATGCACATCTTCTTGCTCTGGTGTCACTAATTATTTTTTATTAGCTTTCTATGTTTTCCCTCACCTTTCATAGCACACGTTTGGCAGCAGCATTTCAGATGCACAAAAGGAATCAAATCTACATTTCCTTCACAGAGTGGAGGTGTTTGAGTTAGTAACATCTCTTTTACAGATTTCCTTGGTGGTAAAAACCACTTTTCTTTGACATGGAGAGAGGAATGCACAAAGCTAGCACAGATCAAAGGCCCAGTGACGAAGCTGAAAGGACCTCAGCATGGTCTTTACAGAGGTGCACAGTGGCACTGAAGAAGTGTGAGCTAACATAGCTGGTTTGTACACAACCTGCCTGCCTCCAGCTGAGCACTTGCTGTGACTGAATTTGGGATTTTTCTGGAACAAGTGCTGCAGAACTCTAATGAACTGGTGCTGGTTAACAGGGATCTTTGGCCAATGCTAAGATTGAAGATGGATTAAAGCTGACTTCGGTCAACCTTTGCTTCCTTATCCCAAGTTCCCTAAGATCAGCACAGGTGAGACTGAGCTATTATTTATTGCCTTTTGGATCTGCTGTTGCAGTAAGTTTGAAGACTAGCATGACCTGGCTCTTCCCAATTACCTTTGCACTTGGCAAAAGCTGTGGCCTCACAGCGTTCCAGATACCCACTGTGTCAGGGACAGGAACCCCACACATCACCTCCCAGACAATTTTTAAACTGAGCTAAAGCATTTCTACTGTTTAATTATTTTTAATATGGTTTCTGGAATGCTCTAGTTAGGCTTGGAGGATTTCAGATGGTCTGTTCTGGCTATGATCAGCAGATAGCTAGACTGGAGTAGGGTGCAGCTAAAAAACGGGATTGTTACTATTGTATGTTCAGTAGCACACACATACTTGCACACTAGAGAAGGGTTTCCACGTCAGCACTGATGAGCCTGCAGAAGTGCTACTGAGGCTTCACTGTGGCCTCACCGTTCTTGGTGATCAGAAAGAACATCCTCTTCTAAGACAAATGGTTGAAAGTGTGCATAATCAAAACTGCAGAGCACAATTTTGTTCTGTTCACCTCTTTTTCCTCCCTTGTGTTGCCTCAACTCTGCTGTCGGGAGCACTGGAATAAGCCTGCTGTAGGAATGCTAGGGAAGTCAATGGATTTATACTGCTGTAACTGAAAGCAGAAGGTAGCTTAGAGACTCAAAGATCTAAGCTTGTGTGTCACTCCGACCGTTTCTGACCAAAGTGCTTAGCTGACCGCCACTGGATTAGCAAGTGCTTCACACTTCCTGCACTCACAATGTCAGCTCTCTCGCGAGCCAAAAGGGCTGCTCCTCCACCCCGTTCATTCTTGACAGGTAGCACAATAGCTGGCTCAGCATGAAGATCTCCATGACCCAGGGCCATGAGCATACCAGGGCTTTTAACATAGTGACTTGCATCACCTCAGCTTAGCACCACCCAAGTAAATGTAACCCTTCAGTTTAAAGCACATGACATTTTTCTTGTGTTGGCATCAAACAAAATAGCATGCTAATCCTTCTGGTATTAGTCAAATGGGGCTTAAAAATCCACTCATATGCTTTGCAGTTGCAAGATTTCCCTGGCAAGTATGTACACTGGTCTTAGTCATGGGTTCTCACAGAATCTAAGCTTTCGTTAAGAAAAAGAGAAATAAAAAACGAACTCCATGGCAGCAAAAACTCCTTTCCAAGCTTAAACTGAGTGCAAACTGTAGCAACACTGGCTTCCCAAATCACAGAGAAATAACTTCAGTGGTTGTTCTGCTCCTCCATCCTAGTGCTACCAGCCAGCACCTCCTGATGGAGATTACCAAGATCCCAGCCTATTCTTCAGCGGGGCCCCATGCTGTGTGGGGAAAACCCAACAACCCCCTAAGCTGAAGCTTAAAAAAGCTAGGCTTGGGGACAGGAATGGGCACTGGAATGATTCACAAGAGAGAAAGATCCTGAAGTAAGGATGCTGAAGGAAAAGATGAGTAACAGAAATAGCTTGCTTGCTTCATCTTCCAGAGAAGCAAGGAGGAGGCACGAGGGATGCTGAAATGAGAACACTACTTCTTTTTTCCTCCCGTGACTATCAGGAAGTTGACAGGGAAAAAAAAGGAGCTGCTCTGGTTCAACAGCTAAAAATGAGTTTCCCACTGAACAAATACTAGCTATAAAGGAAGAACTGCATCTCCAAGCAGGCTCCTGAAGTAACTTCCTTGCAGAAATCCCCCAAATCCCAAGTGCTGGTTCACTCATCTTCATCTAGTGTGTTTACCCACATCAGACTTGTTGGTATAAGTATGTTTCTTGAGAACCATTTTTTAATATAAAATTGTACCTTCTCTTTTATTTTCTTCAGTGAAATGGTGAACATCAGCCTAGTGATTACTTCTAATTTTACCGTGTTATGTTTTTTAAGAGAGTAAATATTATAAAACAATAATAAAATGCTTGTTGGGATGTGTTATTCTATTTTTGTTATCATAACCTGAATACAACATATTTTACTAATTCAAGGTACTCTTCTCTTGACCGCTATCTCATCCATGTGGTAAAGTCAACAGGAAAGGCTAATATCTCATCAGTGGTCAGAGGAACTCACACAATCACTAAAACTGAGACTTTTCTCAATGTAAATAGCACAATTTTTTTTTGGCAAGCCATTTGATTTGGCTTAAGCCACATAATACAGAGTTCTGTCCATCTGTCCTACTTAATTATAATGATTGCAGAACCTAAATTTGCTTCCAAACATCCTTAATTAATATTATACTACAGACTGGGTGGGTAAGGGGAGGAACTCCTCTGTTTCTGACTCCTAAAAACCCCCAATCAAACCAAAACAAGGTCTGGAATATTTTACATTATTTTTTCAGGGTCACTGCTAGAGACTTAATAACCACAGGATGTGATCCGCAGTCTTTAATAATTTCATATAATAAGCAAACAATGTTTGTTGGCAAACAATTTGGTAAAACAGCTTAACTTGCATTTTTCTCTGTGCCAATGGACAGAAGATTTGTTCCACATAGGAAAATTTACATCACTGGATATATATGCCATGCATGCACTATGTAAATAGAAAATTTTGACCAAAGTGCTACAAATATCTGAGTTCAGCTGTAAGTAATACCATTTTAGATAGGTTACATGTTAATTTCAATCGCTCTATCAAGTTGCAGGCAGGGAGAGAAAAGCCATCTAGTGGACAAAAAGGTAATTATATACCAGAAAATATTTTGAGGCACAAAGCTTTTACTGGAGAACTCTTTTTTTATTTCGTTATTCATCTGCAGTACTGCTTATCTAGGAATACTCTAGAAGACTCTGGGAAATCAGGGTTTGCTGGAGGGCAACAGGATAGATCTCTAAGCCCAGGTTTTTGGCAGATTTTTTGATTAGCAATTGTCATAAAACATAGGAGACGCTTTGTCCCTCCTATCCCTCACAGAGAATTAATCAGCATATTTCTTACAATGCTGCGAGGGTCATTAGTTGGCTGAATATCTTATCACTAGATTCAACACTATGTGCCAGGCAGACTGGCATTGCCACAGGGTTTAAATAACTGAGCTAATATTTAAACTTTTGTCCCCTCTGATCCCTGAAAAATAATGAGAAGAGACTTTGTGACTTTGTAAACAGATGAGCCAAAGGGCACCCAGAACAGCCTTTTACTAAAATTATCTTTGAGATTCTCTGGGACACAAGATCAGGGAGGGCTAGGGAGCATGAGGCACAGCAGCTGAGCCACCCCCCTCACAAGCCTGCACGTGTGATTCATTCAGCATCTGACGCAAAAAGTGGGGAGAAAGGAACAAAACCTCACATCCCAGTATTATTTACAACACCCTCTGGCCTTTGCTGAAATGCAGACTACCATGGTTGTAGTGGCCTGTGCCATGATTTAAGTAGCTGAATGTGTCCCAAGCAGACAGGCTGAGCTCTGCACTGCTCTCCTTTCTCCGTTTATGCTGGGGAGCACAAGGGAGTGAACACAGCAGCCTTTTTTTGTGCAACATTTTCACAGGCCCGGCCCCCAAATTCATCCTCTTCTGCCACAAAGTTCAGAGCGCTTAGCTAGGCACTTTCAGCTAATCTTGAAGAGCAGATAACAATCAGTCATGCTCAGGCAGGCCAAAGCATTGAAGCCAAAGTATAATTTCAGTGGGATTACAACAACCCAAACCACCATCATCAGAGACTGTACTGTGATGATGCAACCAAACATCTGTAACTCCTGCTGCTCCCAGCAATACACTGAAGCAGGATTAGTGACCTGCCACTTAGAAACTGCTCTGCTGCCAGAACAACAGGTTTTGCTCCCTCTCCAGTACCCCTTTTGTTTGTGACAATAGGTAACCCCAGGTATTTTGTGCTCCGCAAAAAAAAAAAAAAAAAAAA
>VZTE01004907.1:342911-405341 GCA_013397775.1 Eulacestoma nigropectus | reverse complement strand
AAAAAAAAAAAATTAAAAAAATTAAAATTCTCTGAATAATCTTTTGAATTAGTTGGTTTCAGGAGCATCCCATGCAATGACTTCCACCTGAGACATCTTTGCAGGTCCATGCATTTACCAGCTTTTCCAATCAACCCTGCACATGCATTCTTAGACATATCACATAAGGAGCAGGCATCTCCTTACATCACTCCTCTGTTTGCCCCAGCATGAGGACTATTTAAAGCATTACTTCTGATAGAGCCACCATTTGCTGTGCTCAGACAACCCTTATGTTGCTGGGTTATAACACAAAGGAAATGAAGCTTCTGAGCTACCTTGCACAGACCTTCTCTGCAGTCTCTTATTCATCTCTCTCCTAATGAATCACAGCCTTTTCTCTCTCTTTTCATAATAACCAAACAAGGATTTCAGGGTTTGGCCCATTCACTACATTCTGTGTTTTAATACAGACAAGAATGGAATACAAAATACTGCCAAAAGTTTAGCAGCAGGGGCAACCCTTTTGCTATTTTCATGTCTACAGTTCCCGATTCAACAATGCCGACTTGCTGTTCTGCATGACTGCAAGGCTAGGAATTCATAAACAATAATAATAATAACTGTCCAACAAGGCCTCATCCCAGCCATGCATAAGTGCAGGACTGGCACAGAGCAGAAAAACGCTGCTTTGTGCCTTTACAAAGCTTGTGATACAAACTTTGCACTGTCAGTTTAAAACTTTGGCATCTGTGTCTGCAAATGGGGAGGAACCCATTTTCAGATACTTGTGAAATATAAACTTCAGCTGTTGCCAAGCTCAGAGATAGATTTGCTCCTTTTTATTTTTAAAAGTTTCCTGAATATGTGATGAAACCCACAAAGACATTTTAGAGACGTGTAGCTACGAAAAACCTACATGCTTCTGGTTTTTTCTAAGGAGCATTCTCAATCATTGTAATTATTCCTTGAGAATGCTTTTTAAAAAATCAGAACCATGGCTATTTTTCACAGCAACAAACCCCTAAAACAGCTCTAGAGCTTTCTGTGAAACTTAACAAAGAAATTGCCTTTTAGCTAAGAACAGTAAAAATAGATCAAAAACCAATTAGCTGGCCCACATGGCAGAAGAGAGGTGTGCTTTGGATGTAGTGTTTATACAGAATTTTTTTTACTTTTACACAGATTCCTGAAGACTGTAAATATCACAAACCTCTTCTTGCCAATGCCCATCCCAACCATTTAAAACACTGGCCACTCAAAGAATAACCTTAGGATGCAGCCTAAAACATTCCATCTTGCCTCCTACCAGGTTATAAAAGTGAATTAACATGAAAAGCAGCAGACTGATGAGTGAATTACGGTAATAATGAACCTTCAAAAGCAAAAACAAGTAAACTCCTTTGGAAACTGCAGCCGGAGAGAAGGCTGGGAACACCGAAACCAATTATGACTCCTTTAGTGTTACACCTGTTTAAATGAATGCCAAATCCAGCACAGAATTTTTTACATTATGTTATTAACAAAGGGACATATGAGTAATGGGAAAATATAAATGGTTTATGCAAAACAGGCTCTACTGAAACCATCTAAGAACTTCAGGTATTTGTCTCAGAAAGCAAAGGCTGTGGTCAGACCTGCACTGACTGCCATTGAGCTGCGTAAGGAGGCTCCAGCTCCCTCTCTAGCTGCTGGTCACTGTCCCCATGCTGCCTGACTGATGCCAGAATAAATACTCACGTAATTGCTCCTTATGCAATTCAGTTGATGATCTTCCTGCTTTTCAATACTTTGAGGTTATTTTTTAAAACTATACTGCTCAAGCAGAAACAGGGACAAGAAACTGTGCCAGGAAATCAAAGAGGGATAGTCTTCTGCAAACATATGGCAGGTGGCAAGCAAATGGGAAGAGGCTGAGAGCATCAGCTTCTTCCCCAGGTCATAGTCTTACTACAAAAGATCAGGTGCATACAACCCCTTCTCTCCTTCCAATTTTTGAGGATTCAAGTTCCTACATACAAGATCGTTCCCCACTGTGTAAGACACTTCATGTATTAAAGCATGTGACAGACAAGAAAAATCCTATTTCGAAAGAGACCAAATACATGGTCAGGAGCTGGAAATGACTAAAGAAGCCTGGCAAACCTGCCCAGGGCCTGGGATACTCATGAAGCCCAGGTCCCAGCTCTGTCTCCATGGTGTTGTGGTTTGTTCAGTGTGCCAACAACCAGCAAGCCACACACCCCAGCATCTTCAATGGTGGGACACAGCTGAATGCCAGGAGCCTCAAGATTATGGTGAGGGCCCAGAAGCCCTTGCCTGAATATGCAGATCTGTCCCCAACCACTGGCTCCCGCTCTCTCCTCCCTTCTTCCCTCATTTATGGTTATGTTCCAGAAAGTTCCTTGTTCTTCAATACCCCATTGGCTCCCAGTTATCCTTCCCCGCCTACCTTGTACCTCATTGGTTCATTGTATGTTTCCCCGCCTATGTACAACCCCTTTGCCCCGTATTGATTGGTACACTGCAGTTTACTCCTCCCATTTTGTAGGGGTATAAAACCCCATGTCAAGCCCTCATTTTTCGCTCTTTTCACCCCGCTTTCCTTGATGCCTGGACCGCCGCACCCCAATAAACCCTTCCTGTTCACCCTGCACAGAGCCTCTCCTGATCTCTTCATCTCTTCCTGTGCCTATGACATCAGTGGGCTGGGCGAGCCCTTTCGCAGACCTCGCCAACCCTCCCACTTTGCGAACAGCTCCACCAGCTTCTCCCATTAGGAGAGCAGGACCGGCCGCCACCACCGGAGCTAGCCGTTGAGGTGGTCATTAGGCACGCCATGTCACCATGGCATTTCTCCTTCCATACCCTGCCTTCCTCCCACCTTTAAGATGTTGTTCAATTCCTGATGTGGGAATGGGCAGGTGACCACTGACTGAAACTGATTGATCACTTGCAGGAGTAGGTTTCCAAACCCAAGCTGCCCCCCTCACTAATCTCATCCTCTCATTGAAAAATGCCAGGCCATCTCAGGCAGATGGCTGTGGTCAGGCTTCCCCAACACTGGCTTGAAGCTAAAATCCCTTTTCTCTCAATTCATCCTTTCATGATGCATCTACTTGAACTGGTTCAGAAATGGTTCCTCAAGCCAGTGGAAAAATCAAGCTGTCTCTTTTACTTCCAGCAAGCGCATTTGATGGTTTTGACATGGTGGTAACTATTGTCCATTCTTGTTACAGCCAGGACACACATAACTCAGTTTGTTTAATTCAGCAATACGACAGAAAAAAACATCTCTTTTTTATACCAAAGAAACCTTACAAAAGGGCTTATTCTATACAAAGAAGATGGTACATTAAGATCAGAGAGACAATTTTTCACAATTCAAGTTTCACTAGAGCAGTAAAATGCCCATGCCCATACCTAACGCAAGCACTACACAGACAGGAAAACAGGGCTTTTACAACAAACTGGACAGCCTGCTGCACCCCAGCAAAGTTTCAGGGAAATTAAGAATGGAAATAAACACTGTATAACAAGCTGCCTGGCACAGAACAACAACAACAACAAAAAAGGCAGAATTCAATGCTATATTCAATGCACATCTCAGAGGACTTTGCCAGATTCTTGCTGTCTCCTGAAGAAATGCTCATTCCAAGAATGGTTGAACGCCACAAAGTGACCATGGGCTCCGACAGAAGTCTGTGAATCTGTTCCCAAGAAGCTCCCAACTGTGCTTCAAAAGCCAAGATGACTGCCATTTAAGGTTCTCCAAGGCTGAAAGAGCTTACACATAAGATTTTCCTCTCACAACCAGAACACCAGGACCCAGAAAGAGTTCCAGCTGATTTTCCAAGCAGTGAGTGACTGGCTTTTGAAAATACAGCTGCTTTCTTCATTAGGAGACTAAAAATAGTTCTGCTCCTAGCAGGCTGACTTCCTTTTAAGCCTTCTGCCATATCCATGTGTGTATTTCATTCAGTGTCTGCATGTCTGTGCCACTGTAATTCTATTTCAGCCTTTAAGTACATTCAAGAAATTTTTCATTTCCCTCTCTCATATTCACTCCAGATGTCCTGAACTGTCCAAAACGGTTTCACGTTAGGGTTATTCTGGCATTCACACCGCTCCCATCTGCTTCAGTATTTTCAGGAAAGATCAACTTTCTTCCCCAACTGTTAAAGAATATGGACAACGAGTTTCTGGTTTTAAAACATCCATAATTAACGGTAGATATTTTGCTTGTACCTTTTACAGTAAGAATAATTGAATATTGCCATATCAGGCTTTCACTTTTTCCTCTTGGAGAGATGCTGGAGTGAGAAACCCAAGGAACTGGATGATATCCCGTGTCTTAAAGAACATATTGCAACAGCAGTAAACACTTCATGACGTTGCATCAGCATGCAAGAACCCCACTGTGAAAAGCCACACTGAACACGAGGTGGGGGACTCTGGGAGCACATGCTGCAGTGCTCCTTTCAGTCCTAGTCACCTTGTTTTCCAGATCAAGGGAAACTAGGCACTGCCACTCTCTTCTAGCTCACATGGTGGGCATGAAAATCAAAGTGCAAGAGGGATTGTAGAAAGGGAGGAATCAGGGCAGGGATATACACACCTGACTCCTCCTAATGTGACATTAGCATATGCTTAGATCCATATAGCTCCAGAGGGTTCAAGATGACCTGGCCAGTAAAAACCTGTGGCATATTCAGTCCTGAGTGAAAATGCCCAGTGTCGGACAAATGGTGTATTAAAAATGTGAGTGACACACCCACCAGAGCTAAACAGCATCAGAGAACCACATTTGCTTCTACCCCAGGAAGACTTCAACCTTGAAGGTTTCAGTGCAATTCTCTACCTCACTTGACAACAAACAGTAAACTTTGTAATGATGGGAATACTGGTTCGAACAAACTAAACAAGTTTAGTTTAACTCCTAAAATTCTAACCTGAGGTATAGTTGCATTTCCAAAGGTTTGGTCATAAATATGATGTGCTTTACTGAATCTGTCCAGGATGAAGCTGGGAAGCAGTAGGGATCCTAGCACTCAGGATATTTCTGGATGAAAAATACTTGCATAAGCATTATGAAACTTCGGTAATATTTCTGCCCATCCTTAATCTTCTTGCAAGTGTAGGTGTGTTATCTAATAAACTTAAAGATGTACAACCTTTCTAATACAGATAAGCTGCTTGCAAAATTTTTATTCCAGGAAAGATAATTAAAAGAGAACTCCAGGTCCTTTTTTTTTCTTATCTTTCAGTTTTAGTTTTAAGTTTCAGTGATGTGAATTGCTAACTGTGTCTGCGAATGCAAAGGTATCCACAAACCTTTCTAACCCTACTTACTTCTACAAGAGTTGAGGTGATTCGTAACCTCACAGCCTTGAGTCAAAAGTTGTTCTAAGAATGGTATTGCTTTGGAGTTTTTGAAGAAGAAAGAGAGAAGGGAAATGTACTGATGATGCTGAATGCTACCCAGGTAGCATTATTTAAAATAAAATATGATAAATGGTGTATCTCCTTCCTCGAATGTATACTAGATAGGTTCCTTCAGAGTAAATAGTCTTAGCCATTTTCCATGATGCTAAAAATGGAGGTTTCAGCTCCCCTTCTGCCTAAGTAGGAAATAATAACTGGCAGGAATGCCAATGCAAGTAGAAAGCAAATTAATCCAGCCATGTTTTGCTATGAACAATGTTGCTGCAATCCTATGATAACCCCAACCAGGAGCAAAATTTGGCTTGCTCTGTCTTCCCCCTCTAAATGTCTCACTCTGACCATACAACTGTTCTATTTTCTGGTTAAACATTACATGGAGTGTGTTCATTTCTGCTTCAGCTAATTTAGCTATGCTAAATGCAAATGCTTCCTGTACTTATGAATACAATCTGTTCATAGTGAATAGTTTTGAAGATTTGGATGAGTTAAAACAGCAACAGTATCCATGTGGGACCAATCTTCCCTGGACAACTCTTATGCTTTGATTCATAAATTCTTTCCATAGGAAATATCTGTGGAAAATCTCCAACACATCCAGAAATGCACAACTCAGTTGCCTGAGTTATTGTGAGTTCTTAATACTTATTGCTTCTCCCTTTATTTCTCACTCTTGTAACGACATTGGCTCTTGGGTTCACATGAGACCCTGCTTATGCTTATTTTCCATTATTATAGAATGTGTGTTTAATAACTGCAACAACATCCATCATTTGTACTACCACATGAATCTATCGAAAAGCAACTTCCAACTCTGAAATAATCTGATTTCTGCATCTAATGGGTGTGCTAAGGCACCTCCTCACCTGCTGTTGCCATTCTGCACGTTTGACTTACAGTGTGGAATTAAGACACAGTTGCTGGATTATGAAAAAAGCATACCATTCTCTAGCTTACAATACAGAATTTCAGGAAACCTTGAAAAAGCACTCAGCCTTGAAAGATGATGGGGTGACAGTGGTGGGAGCATAATGAAAAACCTGCAAGTGAACTTCTGAGGCCTGTGGCATTCACAATCCACAAAAGATGAAGCAGAAGAGCAAAGAGGGGGGAGTATTGCTGCTAAGATGTCATAATGCACCTAGTTTGTCACAGATATCAGAGGCTGAAGGATTTTTTTCCTCTTCAACAGTTCATTTTGGAAGCGAGAGCCCTGTACTCAGTTGCCTGGAGTGCAGATCTTGAACATACCTGGGTGGTTCTCTTCTCATCTCTGGAAATTTGTCATGTGTCTCTGCCAGAGAAGTTTAGCTCTTTACACCAGATTTTGCAGACTCCTCAGGAAGTCCCTGTCCATCCAGCCATTGGTGTAGCAGTACCAGATGTTGCCTTAACATGAGAAGGAGTTCTTCTGTAGCTGAGTCTATTTTTATCAATACTTCTTGTGATGTGGTCCCACCAATGGAGTCCAACTCTTTCCTAAATTAAAATTTATACAAATGATAAGAACTTTAGGCAAAACTCAGCAAATTGCAGTTAGCCAAGAAGTTAGAAGAAGAAACTAGCACTTCTGGTCCACATGGGTTGAGAAATAAAGTTTTTAGGTCATGGTGGCACTTCTTTTCAGTCAAAGAAAAGAGCAAAAGTTTAAGACCCTTTCTCAAAAAGCATTTGTCTTCTTATGTTTGCATTTGACAGACTCCAGTTTACTCAGTATTTCCTATCTCTTTTTTATTTTCTGTCTTTTTCAAATAGTGTCTCTTCCTCGTGATTCCACTGCTCAGCACTCAGGCAGGTTCAAGGGTATAAGTAAATGTTGAAGGTCTCATTTCTGAGCAGCATTTCTCTCATTCTTTGTATAATTCTTGACCGGCCATTCTGCTTCAGGTTAGACCCTGCAAACACCATCAGATTTCTCACCTCCCAGACCAAGACAAGACCATAGCTCAGTCTTCCTTGCAGCAGGAATGCTGTGCCAGCAGAATTCTTTGGGTAAGTGTTCTGTGGGTTTCTTTTAAAAAACAAATTAGTCATATGCAGAGTATGTCTAGAGTGGAGAAAAGCCAAAGATAGAAGTCCTTTTACAGACCTAGCTATGCCAGCTGAAGATGATGATCTTCCCAGCTGCCTCTCACCCTTGCCAGAGGTTACAGCAAGCTGACCTGCTAGGGAGCAAGTGTGCTTCAGGCAAAATGAGTCAAGTTGGCTGAAAATGTTTAAATATTTAGTCTTTGTTCACTCAGGTTTTTTTCCTGATGTGAACAGGTTTAAGTGGTCCCCATGATACTGAGCCACAGGTCAGAGGGGACAGTAACCTCTAGTATGGGTAATAAGTCTCCAGTATGAAGAGGGATATTTGTAGTAGTCTTTTCAGCTGGCAGTGCAGTTTGCAAGACAGAATGTATTTCCACAGTTCTGCACTAACATAAATATTCTCTATCATCAGTATGGTTCTTTCCATTCCCTCACTGGATTGCCCTAACAGTTTAAGCAACTTTATCATCACATTTGCAGGCCTGGACCTCCTGAGGGACTTATACCACCCCAATATCTGCTGGAGGGACAATACAGCAGGACAATAAGCAATCCAGGAGGTCTCTAGAGAGCATGAATGACAAGAGCCAATGAGGAGAAATGTTCTGCTGGACCTCATAGCCACCAAAAAGGAGAGATTCATTGGGAATGTGAAGATCAAGGTCAGCCTTGGCTGAAGAGAACATGAGATGGGAGAGTTCAGGATCCTGAGGGCAGAGAGGAGAGTGAAGATCAAGCTCAAAACACTGGACACTTCAGGAGAGCAGACTTCAGCCTCTTCGAAGATCTGCTTGGAAGAGTCCCATGAGACAGGGCACTGGAGGGAAGAGAGGCCTAAGAAAGCTGGATAATATTAAAGGATCATCTCTTCCAAGATCAAAAGAGGTCCATCCCAGCAATTTCAAAAAATGTCAGGAGGCCTGCATGGATGAAGGAATAGGTCCTAGACAAACTCAAGCACAAAAATGAAGCATACAGAGGGTGGAAGATAACCTGGGAGGAATATGGAGACATTGTCTGAGTACCAGGGACAAAGTTAGTTACACCAAAACCCAAACGTAACTGAATCTGGTGAAGGATATCAAAGACAACAAGAAGGGCTTCTATAAGTGCATGTGTGACAAAAGGAAAGCTAGGGAAAATGTGAGCCTATTATGCAGCAAGACTGGGGACCTGGTGACACAGGATATGGAAAAGGCCAAAGTACCGAACACTGCCTTCATCTCATAGCATGACTGGCCTTCAGGAATCCCAGGTCCTAGAGACTATGGAGAAAGGCTGGAACAAGAGAAACACACCCTTATCAGAGGAGAATCAGGTCAGGGAATACTTAAGCAAACTGGACATATAAACTGTTCCACTGACTCTCAGGAGGTCCTAAATAGTTTAGCATAGTACTAGTAGCTTGGATTTCTAGGGCAAAGGAAACTGTTAAGAAATTTCATTAATGCCATTAAGCTTGCCAGTTTGTAAATACAAAAGAAAACACACATGGCATTTGACTATGCCCTGATACCTGATGATCAGTCCAAGCAAAAAGCAGGTATGACAAGTGTTCTCATTTAAGCTGTAGTCATTACCTCATGCTTCATCCCTTCTGTTGATAGCAACCTTGTCTCACAGCCAAACAACAACAACCAGCATAAGCATAAACAAAATCGATCATCCTCCTTCTTATAGTACAAAAACATACATAATAAAACCCATCAATTCCCACAGAGAGATACTTAAAAACAGTTAAGCTGCCACTACAAAAGAGACATAAAACAAAAATAGGCTAATAGCATCTAATGGTATTCTGTTCAGATACTAAGTAAATGGGTTAGTTTGGCTTTCTGAGTTACAGTTTGCAGACACATCTCTACAAGATTATCATTATGAGTTACTGTTGTGTATGTTTAATGGATTTTCTTCCTCTCTGGTACTGCAGGTTCCTAGTCTGGAGTTTTGTTTCTTGCCAGATCTAATCAGCTAATACTATGTTTTACAATATTTGCTTGTTAGCCACTAAATTTTGGATTCTCAGGCCAAGGAATGAAGGACTGAGTGCTATATATTTGATATGTGAAAACTGTCTCTATTTTCATCTGTTTGTGCTATAGATATATTTGCCTTGTGAAAGTCAAGAGGCTTACACTTCTCCTGCATCTCACATAAATATTTTAAATCCCCATTTAGATGCAACTTAAAGTATAGCTGACTGTGTTGTCTTAACTTTACATACTAATGCTTTCTTAGTAGCTCTTACACAGCTGCTGTTAGCCTTTAGCCACTCCAGGGCCCTATCTTAAAACCCTCTTTCATGTAACTAACCGTTATTGAATGCTAATACATGTGAATTCTTCCTCACCCACTGACTACCTTAATTGATAGGGAGATAATGAAAAAAATCTGAAACACCACCTTTGAATAGGATGTGCTTTTATTATTATTTTTTAATTCTCTGCCACTCCTATAGTATGTATGGCTATGGCCTTACAGGATCTATAAACAGTTTGGTGGTTAGCACCTTTCATTTTCATCAAACTGGACGTTCAGTGACACCAAGAAAGCGAATTAGGAACGTATCTTTGCTATGGCTCAGCTTAGCCATTCCTAAAAGGCAGCTCTCAAAATGCCATCATTGACCTGAACTAAAATTTGGGATAGCACAATGATGAACATCAGACACAGTAATCTTCTGCATAAGTTGACTGCAGAGACATCACAAGATCATGTTTAATTTGAGAAAGACAATTTGTATTGCACCATAAATTTAAATAAATGAAACCTGCATCATCAAAACAGCAGTCCAGTGACATCACCTCTGTTTAACAATGGCACTACCAAAGAAAACTGAGGAAGTCTGATTTGCAATTTTATGAGAAGTACGAAAATCTATAAAGTCAATAAACAGAGCTTTTGTGTGGTGGAAGGGACTGCTGGAAAAATTAGTGTGCAGGTAAAGGATGAAATTTCTGACAGCAGTCAAGAAGCTTTTAGCCAAGACTGCAGATGAGCAGCACAGCGATAGTTTCATGTGGTTTTACTGGAGTAACCAAAGACAGCACTGTGAAAATTATATCCACCTTAGAGTCTCGGTTCCTCTTTGTGCTGCTTGTCTCTCAAAAGCATGTATTAAAGTACCGCAAAATGCAACACATGACAGCGATCAGCTTCAAACATCTGTTGTGTAGCACATGCAAAAGCACACTACAGAATTGCTAAGGAAAGCTGCCTTGTAAATTTGCAGGAAAGCTTTACTGATTCTCTTCTGTAGGGAATTCAATTAAAACCAACATTTTTAAAATTAGGAAAAGTCTGTGTGAAAAGCAGGAAATGGCAGAACTCTACACACACATGCACACACTTCCTTGCCCCATGCCCTCTTAACACAGGAGTATTTACATTCAACTGCAAACAGCAAACAGCAACAGCAACAGCAACCAGCTGCCTTTCCCACTGCCCCATCAATCACCCGACAGAGCCTGACGATTGTCATTTCAATGACTGCTTTGCAAACACGGAACCCAGAAGCGCTTCCCAGCTCTTAGGTCCAGCTGTCCACGCTATCGGTGGCTGTAAATGCATTCAGACAAAGCGTGGTTGTGTAGCACCTCCTCCCACTCAACCTCGCTCCCCAATTCCCACGGGAAGGCGACTCGGGCACGCGGTCGGAAGGGCTGGGAGCAGGGGTGCAGAGAGCCGGCTGAGCTGCGGCCGCCGGCGCTAGCAGTGAGCTGCAGCTCTACTACGGGTTTCACCAGTCAGGGGGTCAAGTTACAGCATGATTCAGATGTGTGGGGTAAAGCAGACCCAGGGTATGCTGTAAGCCGGCTAAGACTGGAAAGGTGATCAGCCCCGTCACTGCTACAAATTGAAACCATGATGTAAGGGGAGCAGGGACGGCTGCATTATTAATCAATGACAGGGTAGCATCTGCTGAGCAGACAAACCCTACCAGTCGAAGTCACGCTCTCTGCCGGCCTTATCACTCGCGGTAAGCCAGCCAGAGGGTATAATCCCTTCTGACATTGCTTCCCTGCTCAGATTTCCAGGCCAGGCCCTAAACACAAGCAAAACAGATGCCAGTTCTGGGCAGCCAGTCTTTTTCAAAGGCCCTTGATAGGAACATCTGCAAATCCCTTGCTCACGGAGGCCGGCCCGAGCCGGGCTGAGGGCAGCGCAGCTGGGTCCAGGGGCGACCTCACGGCTGCCCTCAGCCAGTGCCAGCGCTCCCGACCGGCCATGCAGCTCCCTGCTTGCCATCCACTGAATCCACAGTGGTTTCTGTGATGCCTGAACTAAACTTTTCTACCCATGCCACGTGTAATGCAACAATTTATTTCCTGATAAGCATTTGATATTTATGTAACTGCAGATGAGAGAGGAGGGGGAAAAAAAATCTATCAGAAATAGCTTTACAGATGAGTCGTCTCATTGTCTAACAAGCTTTTCATTGTTTTTAATTTTCATTTCTCTCCATGGTCCAGGGCACTTTGAAAAAAAAAAGAAAATCTATTCAGCAGTTTCCCACTCATAATTCAAGGAAGAGAGTCATGTATTATAATAGAGATAATTAGCTTTGACTGAAAATAATAAGCTTGGCACCAAATATCCCCCACTACTGCACAGAATAACCATTTATTGTCTTATATACTCTCCATCAAGCCTAATTACTGCAATAGTAATTACTAACCTGTTGAAAGAACAAAGGAAAATGCAACTAGTTCTGCACTGAAATAAGGAGATCATGGCTGATTCTAATACGAAGCTCTTGGTTGCCCTCTCTAGAACACGCTTACTTACCATTTAGACCCTTTATCAACACATGTGCTTGTAAGCTCCAGAAAAGGAAATACAACCACAAATAGTCTGATTACAGTTGTTATGTCCCACCCATTTAGGCCAAATGTCTCTTCCTTTGGACTGAAGGAATGGCGCTGATTTTTGGATTTCTGGGAAGTTAAGAGAGCAGTGCCTGTCCCAGGCTGTGTGCTGCAACATTCAGACTTCCATATGCTGGACAGATTTGCTTGCCTACTCTTCTGACCCACCAAACCTCTCCCTGGCTGTTATTCCGTCTTGTCTCAACAGATAGGCTGCCAATCATGCCAAAGAAAGAAAATTAAGAAACACAGCCCTTTTTGTGCAAAGAAAAACGTGTGCTTAAAGGGCTTGAAGTATCATTTTTATCTGCAGAAATCTGTGTTCATGATGGTATTTCTCCCTAGTTCCACTACATCCCACTGTTGCTTCTGCTTAAATTCAGTCTTGGAGATTCACTTTTGACAGCTGAGTAAGCCTTGGAAAAAAGCAGTGAGTGGCAGCACAACCCTTTTTGCTGCTTAAGGTCATAAAGGAACCTGTATTTGGGAGAGCGTGTACAGCTACCTGGGAAAGTAGAGGGAAGTGTCATTAGTGTCCTTATCTCCTGTTCCATTCAGGTCCCTGAATGGGACCTATCCCTCTCTCTGTCTTTGCCAATGGGACTTGGAGAAAACTGTTGCCTTCCAGATATCATCAGTACTTTTCAAAATCCAGACTGCCACAGTTGTTATGCTCATCGAATCCAGGAACTGGAACAAAGCCACACAACATATGTGAGCATTCACAGCTAATCAACCCAGCTGAAATTTCAGATATTGAATATTCTCTGGGAAACTGTTCGCAATCAATTCACAAATGTAAACAACACAACCTCCCACCTCCAAAAACCCCAACAAGCTACAAAGTAATTCATAGCATAAATACAACCAAAAAATACAACCTAGAAAACCTCAGAAACAGTAATCTGAAGCACTTAACAAGCATGAGTTACACACATACTCAAATTATGAGACTGGTTTAAATCAGAAGTAGTTTGGGGCTTTTTTTGAGTTCTGGATTTTTTTGCCCCCTGCATTTTGAAGCATTAGAGTTTCAGAGCTTTTTCAGCAGGATCACGGGGACTAAAAATTGCCTTTTCTCCCCCAGATTTTAATTCATTGCTCTTTTTCCTTGGTCCCATAATCCCAGATGGCACAAGCTTTAAGGAAAATGCAACAAAGACTCCAAGAATCACTTCCAATAATTGTGTTTTCTTCTTCCACTGGACATGCACTGCTAGAAGGCATTCAAATAAGTGGGAGGACACTCCCAAAATTATAGGATTACCAACAAATGCAGAAGCCATAACACCTGATTATCCCACAGAAAGAGAGAGGGGCATGATGTATTTTCAAAATAAAGGGAAAACTTATAGTCTAATACCTGTGTCATTGGTGGGTTTGGTATAGTAGAACAGGATAAAATCACCATTGTTTTTTACAGCCTTTATTTGGCCACAAACACTACATCAATATACTTTTAATAAAAATTTACACATTTTTCCTCCCCAAAACCCCAGTACCTAAATATAATTTGACACCAAGTTTTAAGATGTCATTAGTGAATTTAAGAGATGCTTATAGCAGGATTAGAGCATTGCAGCTACTTAAGTTGTAAACAAAAATTTAAAATATCACTAATATTTTCTTGATGAAACATCTGATCACTACCTAACAATTAAAAGATAAAAAAAAAAAAATTTATATGGCATTCACCATTTAGAATAACACAAAATCAAGACAAGGCATCAAAAGCCAATGAAATTCCATTTTGTCTCGCATTAAAATGTTCAGTTATGGGCTTAGTTTGCATGCCACCATAAATTTCCCCTACTAGTTGAAAAAAAGAAAAAAACATAATAGCTTCAAGAGGGTTATTTAAAAATTTCCAGTTTTCCCACCTTCCTGATTAATTTAGTTTAACCACTGGACTGTATATCTCTCAGTTCTTTTCCAAGCCACCCTTCTCTGCAATGCACAATACATTGTCTAATGGGATCCCAAAAAAAAAGGAAAAAAAAAAACAAACAAAAAACCCCAAACAATTGTAAGTTGTAGGCATTGCTCCATCCAGAGAATGTCTCTATGGGCTTGCAAAGACAACAGGCTTTTCGTATGTGTAGGATTTATATAGTGTGACTTGTTACTCTTCCGGAAGCTTGCTTTCACACACTCCAACCTTGTTTGCTTTATCCTGCATGAGTCACAGTGAAAAAGCACACTTGGGAAAAATATCCAAAGAAAACATGAGCAAACTAGTTAGTTGGAAGTAGAACAGGCCTATGCCAAAACCAGAGACTCAAACATATCCGAACTTTGGGAGTACAAATTTTAACTTCATATGTATTCCCCACGTCTTACAGTAGGTCTCAGAAGATTAATTTGTGTAATTAGTTCTACTTGTAAATATGCTGTTTGGTCAACAGTGCCTTTTGGCTGTTTTGATGCTTTCAGGAAAGGAAGTGGTTTCTGGAGACAAAGAAAAATGGAGCATAATTAATTCTATTTGGAATTGCTACTTTCCTTAGTAACAAATACTTCTTTAAGCACTTTGAAGAATTTCACCATCCTGATTCCCAGACACACTCAAAAGAAGTCAGAAAAATGATTCTGACCTACCTCTATGCACGTATAAATCTGACTTTTCATTGAACAGAATCCACAAGACTCAAGATGATAAACCTATAAAAAATCTTCAGTTTTGCATGCATCCAAACTTTTGATCAAATCTAAAATAGAGAGATACAAAACACAGATTTTGCTTTCAATGCAAGTCCTCTCTGCATCTGACGATCTTTTGCCTGAATGTTGTCTTCAAGACACATACCAGTATCTCTGTTAAAAATCTTACAGTAGCTCGTTTCAGAATAGGTGGATTATCTGATTATCTGATGCAAACACAGTTTTTACAATCATTCTGTTTTACAGCATGAGCCACACACACAGAGTATGTTATAAACTTGATCTTATACAGAAAGGACTGTTATATCTTTCCAGTCTGAGGAGATTTTTGACTTCATCACAGATTCTCCTTTCCCTTTTAGATGCCTTCATTAAGGATAGAGGATTGGCTGCAAAGAGAAACATTACAAAGAACTTCTCCAAGTTATAACTGCCTATACAGCTGATTCTACAGGACACAAAGAACTGGGTATCAAGAGTAATGCACACATCCTTATAGACAGAAATGAAAGTTCTCACATTCTAAGTTAATACAGATCCTTTTTCAGAATATTTTTATATCTAGGCTCTTTATTTATTTTGGAATGTCTTTAAAATTTCACCCTCTTCTGGCTTTACAACATACCTCACATGGAGACTGGACATGACCGTAGGATTTTATGTGCATTCTTTTACAAAAACTTTTAATGTGGTCAGAGGTATTGTAAAGCTCTCTGAACAAAGCTGTCACCTGGTCTGGAACTTCTTAGTCATAATAAAAAAATAACTAAGTGAATTAATATTTGCCTTTGTGAGATTCTCTGCTGTGTACAAATAGTGCTCTACAGGTAGATCCTCACTATGTGTAATTTGGCTTTGACAAAGCTTGGGTGCTGCTTGGCCACACGATCTATATTGACTCACTCTCTCCGTTGTAGGAAAGGTCAAACATTAGTGTCCTTGGTCAGGTATTCAGACCAGTGCATCTTTCTTGACTTAATGCTGCAGCCTGACTGATGCCTTTTGCTCTAAGTGCTGGCATTTTTAAGCCAAAACCTGAACAGGAACTGATCAGTACCTGCAGAAACAATGTCACCCCATCAGTTTCTCCAAAGAGCAGCATACAGGTTTCTTCCATTCTGCTTTGCTGTTTTAATCACTAAGTATAGAAATTCTTGCTTGAAGCACCAAAGCAGAACCAATTGTTGCTAGAAATACTCAGCCCACATATTTACTGGATTATGAAAGCCCTACCTCTGCTGTAATCCACACAGGACTCACAGGCTCCCTCTTCCTCCTAGTACTGCAATCATCTCATCCTATGTCCTTTTGCAGTCTCTTTTCCCCAGATGGGTCTATTTAGCCAAAATCTTGAAATCACTGCCTGCTCCTTGGCGCTAAAAGCAACTCCCACACAGAACGCCCCAGAGCTTAAAGTCAAGAGTATACAGATATAACAAGATCTTTACATTTCCCTGCTCTAAACAATACCACCCTGGTCTGACACAAGGACAAGGGTTTCCACTGTCCTCTGTGAAGAATAATTAATGCTATCCCTTCCTCCTCCAAATGAGAAATCATGTGTTGCTTGATGTCTGACTGGTCATGCCCTAAAGCAAACACATCTTCCTCAATTAATGTGCCTGTATCCGCCAAGAAAGCCTGGCTCCTTTCACTGGCATTCCTTGACTTCCAAGTGTCCTGAATGAATCATCTTTCTTATTTCACACTGTATGGTTCTGCAGCTCCTTCACCTTTAGCTGTCAGTTCAGACATAAGGTCAGCTCCACACAAAATGACCAAAACTCCTGTGTCCATCAAGTTCACTGACAGATTTTAAAAACTCACATATCTGGGTCCTTTTCTCAGTTACCAATTAACTTTCATATTCACAAGTTTGCCTCATCCAAACCAGATAACAAACGCACCCACCCCGCTTCCGCACCCCCCCTCACCCTCCCAAATCACTGTCAATAGTGTAACACATGATTACAAGTCTGTAAGTTTCCACAGTTCAGTGTACACAGTGTCTTTGTTCAAAGCCTGGGCTGCTGTGGCACAGAAAGGGAATTAACACCTCTTTTCCCATGACAGAGCAGTTGCTTCAGGCTACACTAAACACAGTTGAGTAGTGTAGCTTGTAATGAGTAAATAACTTCAGTGCTGCCAGTCCTATAACTTTCCCATATAGAAACATCCAGGAAAACTGTTGTTTATCTCCTACATACCTCCAAGGTGGTATTTGTATCACAGTTGTGCCAGGATATCCCAGTTATACCCTAACGAGCCCTGTTGCTCCATAAACTTTTTTACAGTTACGTGAAGGGTAGTTGAATTTAGAGTCTTAACAGATACTAAGAACTGACTGCATAAAGGAAGCACGAGGCAGAGAGAAGGACTCTGGGACCCAGAGGTGGGGGAGCTATAGCTGGTTTGCTGCACACAGCATATGACTTTACATAGGGATCCCTACAGCTAAAGTTTCTGGAGCTAGATATTGTGTGTGCAGCATTCTTGAAAAATCAGATCTGTATAATAACAAGGATAAAAATTTAGTCTGCATCTCTCTGTCAGTGGGTCTTGAGCTCCATCATGCCTAACGCATCTCTGAAATCAAAAATTCTGAGTCCAAGACGTGAATACGTCGAAAAACTTTTCAATGAGATGACCAGAATTTGATCAGATCAGCTAAAGTTCCCACACAGCTTCTGGCCAGAATGATGCCCACCTTGCCCTGGCTATATTTGCTTTCCTGTACTTTTGTGATGTAAGGGAAAGGGAACAAAATGTGTGCTATGGCCTCCTTTCCAGGTTTCTTTCAGTCAGCGGGAATGCCACTGTACCCAGCAGAGACAGGACCACATACCTGGAGAGGCAGCAGCCTGAAGCACAGCCCACCTTCTGTCTGTGCCCACACCTGTGGTGTGCTAATCCAGAGCCCACCCAGAAGTCTCCTGATGAAATCACTTTTCCCCAAACCCTGCCTGTCCCCTTCTGAGCCAAGCATAAATACCAGCTCCAAACAAGGTTTGTTCCTCCCATGAAACCGAGCGAACAGCTTTAGCAAACAGGTCCATCTGGAAATGAGAACGCTGAAACATTGTTTTTGTACTTTCTTGATCTCCAGAGTATCTGGAACTTCTGATGCACCAAGAAATAAACTGGGTATTTTAAGTAGCCTTTTAACCCACTGGCTAGATGGGGCGGGGAGGGGAAAAGGAGGTCAAAATGGAAGCTGCCTAATGACAAAATCTGTGAGCTCTGACCTTCTGTCTGAAGATGAAAGCTGAGTTGGATGATTTTTCTATTGATGTCATTAAGGCAGCTTTTAAGGCTACTCTGCTTGAACTCTTGGTTGCACTTCAGTATTGTAAACAACTGCCAGAGGGAGATTTAAGTGAGTGAAAGTCCAAAAAACTAAGAAGTGTTTTCAGCAGCGGAGAATATTGATCGTAGTGAGAAACCATTTATGCCCTGAAGGGCCATCAGCTGTCACTGTTCCCCTGGCTCCAGAGCCATATTTAGGTGTCTAATATGAGTTAATTAGCATATTCATTAATAGGTGGGTGGAGCTGTGTCAGTCTCAACAGATAGGGAATACTGACATCAAAATAGACTAATTAACATAATTTGAACCTGTCTAAACTCACAATTGATAGCAAACACAGAAACTGCAGCATCAAAGCAGACAACTGGCATAAAATCTACTCCATCTGATTCCGTGCTTCCAATGAGTGGCCAGAAACAAGCAAGTAATATTACCTGACGTGGTCAGTTAATGAATAATTGGCACATAGGAACAGCAGATAATTGATGAAAAGCTTATTTCATTTTGAACTCACAGTCCCCTGAAACAGTTTAAATCTTATCTAAGGGAGTTCTGGATGATCTTTATATCCTCAGAAGCATCTGTGGATAGCTCATGGCAATGCTTTCCACAGGCTTAATACATGTTATATAACACTACGTCACTTGAATCAACTTCAGGTTTCCTGCATTCAATCTTTTCCTCCTGTGATTAGAAAAAAATGAATAGTTCCAATTCACAGTTTTACACCATTCGTTAATTCAGTTGTAGACATGGCCTAAATTCAGAGAGATTTCAAGTACACAGCTCAGAGATACATCCTCCTCTTTCCTGCTGCTGAGCTCCCAATTGACTGATAATGCCCCAAGGAACAGCAGGTCTTACTAGATCATTTTGTTACAGCAGCTACTGCACAATTTGATCTTGGAAGTCAGTGGAAGTATGAGCACTTTAAAAAAAAAAAAAAGAAGAAGAAAAATAATTAAAGAATTTTGTCCAAAACTAGCAATTAAAAAAGCTGCTAGGATCAGATATTGTGAGGGAGTAGTGCAAAGTAAAAGAGAGAGAAAATGGGTCTAAAGTGAGATCCTAGCAAACGGGAATGAAATCTCACTTGCTGGCATGCACTTCAGTAAACAGGTTGCTTACTATACCCTGCTTCCTCACCACACTCCAATTCAAACGCAGCTCACATACGGAGTGTGAATGTTCTTGTTCAAATCCCATAAGGTTTTTATTTCCTTTGCTTATTGACAAAACAGTAAAAACACTATGTTGAACAATTTTGCTACAAGAAAACAGCAGTTTGTCAGAACGACCGAATAAGGCATCCCTCAATGGAAAAAACCATGATGTTATTAGGCAGTGGAATGTAACAGAGAGAGTTCATTATATGGATACTGAGAGATTTCATTATTTTCTCTTAAAAGGTAGCATTTTTACAAGTTATACAGTATTATAGGCATACGAAAATTACTTGAAAAGGAAGCAGAGAATGATGTTGAGAGGTTAAGTGGGGTGTTCCCCTTTATCTCCTCAGACAATACAAAGCAAGCTGATACTCAAGGAAACTGAAAGGCAGTGAATTTACCAACAACAAAAGGAATTTTTTTATTCAGTGCATCATAAATAAGCTAGGAAACCTGCAGTCTGGAGACATTATTAAAGCCAAGAGCTTATCAAGATTCAAAATGAGATTTTTGTATATGCACACAATAGGAAACTGGCAGTAGCTCAGAGAGGTAGGTTCTTTTGAAAATTTCTGACAAGATCTAGAAGCTGAAGTTCCACCTTCAAAACTGATTTAAGCACACAGCAATTACACCCGCATGAATGAACCCCGCTTTTGTAATTGTCTTCATCATTCAAGGCTGCACTAGTGCTAAGGGCCTCTTAACTCAAACTCACCCTACTCTTGTCTGGCTTCTCTAAGTGGCAAACCAGGCTTGCATTCATTTGTCTGCTCCTGGTTTCCTGTGAAGACATAATTTGTGGTGACTACACCTGTTGCAACCTCAGGGGGCATGACCGAGGTGGTTATTCACTGGTAAATTCTTCTCTAAGATACAAGTCCTGACTCCTATAGAGGCCAGGAAAAAAGCTGTGGTTGAAGGCAGAACTTGGCCCCCCACATGCACTGGTAGTAGGCCCTGCACATATGAAGGGCTTTAAAGGCCATTCTGGATTCCTGCTTTCATTTTTAAACTACTTTAACAAAGAAAGGCAAAATATTACCATGCACAAAATTACCATAAAGTGAGGTGAAACATGAATTAGGTACAAAATCCAGCAAGTAACAAATTCAGCCAATGAGTGTAGCTTGGATTATTGCAAAGTATATGCAAATGTATGCTGAGCTCATCAGGCAGTTTCATCTAGCGATGGGTATCCTATTTCAGTAAACTATTCACAAAACTGTTACATATACTTACCCCATTTATAAAATACTCAAGCACTTAGACAATTCATTTCTCTGTCTAAGAACAGGAGACTCCGTATTTGAGAGCATCCCTTTGCCACTAACCTACCATCTGTTGCCACTGTGCTGGGAACCCTCAAACTCTCCTCTTTATTTTATGCAAATACACATTCACTAGCTGAGAGAGCCCTAACCATCAGCTTGCTTTAGTCTCTCACCAGTTCAATTTTCTGCCTCTGCTCTAAGTTGCAGAATCCAAAGCTCCAGTGAAGCCTCTTGTTTCAGCTACTTGTAAACATTTAACTACTTCTTGGGCTGAAGGGCACACAGAAAATGACAGCTGAGCCAGTGGCCAGAGGATGTGTGTTTAAGGTTCTGTTCTTGTTCCACTAAAGGTTGTTTATGTAAATTTGAAAAAAGATAATGTATCACTTCATCTAGCAATGCCTAATAGCATGGTAGAATTGGTAAAAAGCTAAGAATTCAAAGCCTTTTACAGAATGGAGGAAAATCTGAAATTCAGTCTGTGATGAGATCCTGACTTGGACATAGCTTTGAGGTTGATGTGCCTGTGTTTTCTCCTGCAACAAGACCCCTAAAAAAGCCAAAAAGAATTTCAACTGAGAAAAAAAAAAAGGTGTTATTTTTTGAGATTACAAACTACAAAAGTTTTTTAAACAGAGAAAACTCACAACAACTTATTTATCTCCCTATAGCCAGTCCACTGTGCACATACAGGCAGGTCCTTGGTTATACTTAATGCTGGGACTTAAACTTTTCCAGGCCTAAGATTTCATAATGGGAGCTCAGTGTGAGGTATCCTTAGAGAATACTGTTAAGTTCACTACTTACCTGAATCTGTATCACACAGTTAGGGTCAAACATGTCCATCTGCTGTTGCTGCAGGAATGGATGTGTGTTCCCTTGCAATTGGTCATAAAACAACTTGTTTTCCTGTTACAGAGCCTCCTATCCAGAAATAGGAAGTGGTTTCGTGCTGTAACTGCTGATTCCCTCTAAAACATCAACTGGGTCAAAAGGGAAGTATTTAAGGATAGTAATAAGTAAGCCTCTCTCGCTCATCTTTTTTTTTGAATAACTGTACCAAAATTTTCATCTAAGGGGAAGAAATTACCTTTATTCCTCCGTACTCATTATACTAAGTTCATGACCATATGTGAAGTGTATCATTGGTTCTTCAGTTCCATCATACAGTTTACAGAGATAAAAAGAAAACTCATATTCACAAAAAGACAGAAATAGCAGTAAGATGACAGAGATGCTCCTCTAAGAGCATTAGTTGGGGGTCGCCTTCTTACCACTAAAAAAGGAGTTGTCACTGAACTTACAGAAAGAATTAATCCACACAGCTATTGTGCTATCAGTTTCCACCTCAGCACCATGAACATTAACTTTTTTATGTAGACATCCCCAGTGCACAGAAAATTCTCTGATCTGATCATCTCTCGAACAACTAGAATAATGGAGTTTATTTACCCAACTAAGAAGCCACTGGCTCTGCTAAAGTCTAAGCTGAGACTATCTCTTTTTGCTGAGAGGGCTGGGGGCCTTTTCTCTGTGTAAGTGACTCTAGAAAACAGATTAATGCACTTATTCATATCCCAATGCTTCTAATGGGTTTGATCAACTGATGTTTATGCATTGTTTTGAGGATGTAAATATTCTTGTGAAAGTTTATATCCATATCTGTTGGCAGACTATTTTCAGCACTGAGATCACTTCAAAATAGCTATATGACATTCAATGCAACAAGGCTAGAGAAAAGTCAATGTGATTATCTGCTGAGTGTACACATAAGGACAGTAAGTGGTTTAGACACAGGTACTTAGGAGACAGCTCCCGTTTGCTGCTAGAATTATAACAATGTTTTGGCAAAATATGGAGATCTGCCAGAAAGGATAGCAGCAATACTGTATTGTTTGGCATTTTTATAATTTGCCTCCCACCCCCAAAACATGCTTGCCTTGACTGAATAACCTCTAATCTCCATTTATATTGTTGTATCTTTATCTATTATGCATTACATGCACACGAAGCCAAGTCTCTGATCACACAGAGATGCTATTTAGAGTACACAAAACTTCCCTGGAGGGCTTCCATTTAGAGAAGGAGGCAGATTATCATAAGTCTCATGCAATGGTAAAAATACAAAAGACTCAGCTATTTCCACTGCAGAGTATCAATGTCATTCATGTGTCCCTATTTTAATACATTCAAGCACAGCAGCAGTCCTCCATGAAGAACTGGGAACAGGTTTCCAAGAACATCAGGTAGGAAATAGCTTTAGTTCTCTCTCCTGCTGTTGTCCGATTTTATACTTCAGGAAAGAACTTCAGACCAAAATTTACCATAGTCTGTTATTCAACTCACCTGCAGTACTACAATTAGTGACTTCAGAAGGTTACATGCTGCCTTTCATTTTCAGCATGCTTGGTCTGTACAGAGGGATAAAAAAAGGGCAATGTAATCAAACAATACTGTAATAATTGTAGAGAGCAAAACAAAGGGGAGAAATGCTACTAAAGGAAAAAATGTAAAAAAACATTTTTTCCATGTAAACTCATGCTGCTTACCAATCTCCCTCAGAACAGAACAGCAAATCATAACTAAACACAGGTAACAGAGTCATGCTGAAGCACTTGGGTTTTGGCAAGGGATGGGCAGCAGAAGGGAAATGTGTGTGGGTGAGAGTTTCTGAACACTGCTGGGTCTTATCCTTTGACACTTAATGTTGGGTCATTTGTGGGAACACACTTGGATGCTGGGTTCTCCCTACAGACTAGATGGGAATCACTCCAAAGGGAGTTTGTTCCAGTAAGGACAACACTTAGATTAAGTATATCTGTATATAGCCAGCTGGAAGCCCAACTCTTGAGATTGCAGGGCTGAGATTCATTCCTCTGGGACTCCATTAGTACCCCTGGAATGACACCAAAGATATTGATTATGGGAAAAAAAAAAAAAAAAAAAAGGGAGTTAACTAGTTTGCCTTAATACCTTAAAAGATATACCACACTAGCCTTCTCTTTTGCATTTTCATTGGGTGCTGGCTTGCTTTTCTTCAAGGAGGTTGCATCCACCTAGACATGCAGTGTCAAAGTGATCCTCTCCTATCACAGATTCATAAGATGATGGGTAAATAAGCATACTTTATTGATCTCGATTGGTCAGACTCTTACCAGAAGAGGTTATCAGGCATACCTCATTCAGGTGCTGACATTAAAGTAAGTTTGTTAGTCCAGCTGGCAGGGATAAAATCTCTGCCTCACAATAATTTCCAAGTCGTGACCATCTTTGTTAGCAGTTCCACTGGAGGTCAAAGGCTGATGACACCAGACTAGGAGTGTTCAGATAGCACAAAGCTGGCCCAGTATAAATTTTCAGACAGGATGAGCTAAAGTAAACAAACAACTGAACAGTCTTCTCACCCCTGTAGATGATTCCTTCCCAGTTAAAGCAAAGCACTTATGCCCACATAAAGGGCCAGGAGAACCAAAGTGTTCCATTAAAGGTCCTGTGCTCATATATTTATGAAAGAGCAAATGACTTGTGTTTTTTCTCAACACTGGCAAAGGGAGAGAGCAACTAGAAGCCTTATTTCTCCCAGTCCTGTTGAAACGTCTTGTACTTTACTGAGCTAATGGGTATAAGCAAGGAAGAGAAGAGAGGTCTGTGCAGAAGGAGTTTTTCACTTCTGCTGCATCACCAGCCCTGTCCCAACAAGGTCCAAGTCCCCTAAGTCAGAAGAGTACATTTTGTCATCTCAGTTTGTGTGGACAATGCAGCCATAATAATTGGTCTGTACATGAACATGTGCCAAAGGGTAGGCGTATGTTCTTATATATAGACAAATAGGAAAGGAATAAAAAGGTATTTTGGGAGGTGACAGGACAGTGCTGAGTGCTGCAATCACATATCCTATGACTGGCCATCAGCATCACAGAAAATTAGATTTGTTGTAGAGTGACACTGGCTCCTAGTGCTTTACAAACAAAAAAAGCTTGTGATTCTCTTCAGCATACTGGCCATGGTTCACCTTCTGCAATAAAATAGGGACTACTTCTTTCCCTCAAGGCCTAAAATTTAACTGATGCATAACATCTGGCTGCCAGGTACTCCTTACAATATCATCCACATCAAAGTCCACTTGGCTTTGCTTCTCTCCAGTCACCCTACCTTCCATCAGGACACTCACTAGGGCTGCACTCCTGTGGCATGCTGGAAAGGCAGTTTTTGTTGCTCACACATTTCATGGCTTCTCCACAGCCTGGAAGGAAAGGCAAGGCAGGATGCTCTGACCTATGAAGAGCATCTCCTCCATTTGGTCCTTGTTGCCTCTATTCCCAAAATGACCGAGAAGGATATCTGGGTCTTGGATCCTTATACCTGATTGCAGAGAGCCACAGGTGATGAGAAGCTTGCTGTCTGCAGCCCTGCCAAAGGAGGTATACTGCCGCAGGAAACATTGATGTGCCTTTTGAAATGGCCCAGTGCAGGTTAGGTTCTGAGACTTTCTTTAATGTACACAGCTTTTGATATTTTTAGAAGTTTAAACTAGCATCATACAGCAGCTGGCATGTACCCAGCCTCTTCTAGTTTTGCTGGTGTCTGCTCATATTTCTACTAAGAGATTTTCCCAGTAGCAGAGCCACAAAGCAGGACAGAGTCATCACACATACATGAAGATCTTAATCCCCACTAGGCCCTGGCTGCACCCCTCTCTGCTGATACCTTGCACACTATCATGTGTTGATAGAATGTCACCTTGGTGGTATGGCTTGGAGATGCTGGGCCTGATCAGATACTTTTGGAGGCAATTTAATGGGGAAGTAGAACCTTAGTGTAAGGTGGAAAGTGTGCTGGTACAGCAGCACCAGAAAACTGTACTTTGGAAGGGCTCCTTTCCAGCTCCAGAGACTTTCTAGGCTATCATGGGAACTGGCATGAGGAGGTAGCCAAAGTTAGAGGCTGCCAATAACCTGTCTCTCTGCTAAAGAACAAGTGGCAGGACAGTTTATCATAAAACTTACAAATAATTTCTCCATTTTCTTCTCCCCATTTTCCTTCATTCTCCTCCTCTTCCCTGTGAAAAGGAGGGTTTCCCAACATTTCAGACATACAAATCACAAAAGATTACTCATGAATCACATGATTCCTCTTAATTCCTGTAAACTAGGTATAGTTGGGAAGAAAATCCTGATTTCAGATTCAGATGTCATATCTTAAACATACCAAAAATTTTTCTCTTCTTGTTTAAAAAACCAAGAGACAGAACAAATGTTAGATATCCAATTCTCTGCTGCACAGCTGTACAAAAGGGGGCTAATACATTACTGGCTTAGAATAGTCAGTATGAAATGGTGGAAAAGGAAACACCTGGTACCTAATGAGATGTTACAAGCTTGTATTTGCAATGAAAGTACACAAATGTAAGAGGAAAATGGACTCATGCAGCCTAAAGCCAGGAAAATCCAATGAGTGAGGATTGATCTCTGGGCCTTCAACATCAATAGAACTATCCATGCATTTAAATATTCCATGTGTATTTTAGCACCTGGCTAAATTAAAGCCTCAGATAGCAAATCAGGAGATGGCTGCTTGTTTTCAGCCTGCAGAAAAGCCAACCTTTTTTGAGAACTGCACTGATTACCCTAGTTTATAATCTCCTTAATATCACAAGTTCCACAAAGATACATTTTGTTCCCTAGAGCTCCTCAGAAATCAGCTAAACATATGGACTGCTTGCTTACACCTACTACAGAAGGCTGAGTATTGAGGATTTATATATTTTAGTCTATGTGGTGTAAATATGTATAAATTTATATTGTGTTAATTTATGGCATACACTACAGAAGGTTTTGCGTGAGCTACATTGCATTCCTTCCCACGTTTCTGCTGAAATATTCATCTTCGGGTCTTTTTCTCCATGTTTTCCTTAGTCTCGCCACAGATGTTTGGGCAGCTTGTGTTAGAAGGGAGTGTGCCTTAGAAGTACATTTAGGAATTTAGGTGATGAGAATACCAAACTCAAGTGTGTGGCTACAGCCTGATGGGGTTAACAGGCCTGGTGAACACTCACCAGTGTCTCGGACCTGCCTTCTGATACCCAGGCAAGCATCGCAACACAGCTTGTGAATTAGCACCACCAAGGCAGACACCCAGCGCACAGAGAACTTCTGTCTCCAGGACTGCCAAACAAGTGCCTGACAAACATTGCGTTCACACACAAAACACGGATACATAAAGCTGCCATGCCAAGGGAAGGACTGATTCGCGCAAGAACAGGCACCTGTGTATCAACAAACTGCACTCAGCATCAGCACCAGCAGTTCTTCCCATCTGCCTGCACGCAGCTCTCCAGAATGGAAATGTATTCATGTGTCCCAATCACTCTGAAATCTATAGGACTCTTGCTGTTGGATCAACAAGAGCAAGGTCAAGCCATTGGGCCGAAACACAGCCCTTATCTCCCCCTGAGCCGTTATCACAATTCTATCAACACAGTCTTTGTGTACAAGGACTGGCGGTAACCCAGAAGTCCCAGTGCCAAATTGTGGCAGCATTAAGAGCCTGCTGCCTGTCCTAATATCCAGCAAGAGATATGAAATCATACAGAGAACTTAATTAAAGCATGACCTAATCAACACAAGTGGGGCCCAAAACACTGTTTATTTGCTTAACATTCCAGTTGTGCATCAACACGTTGCATCTCACTAAGTTACTGGAATATGAAAATGCACAACTACATAAATAGTACCAGAGGGAGTTACCTGAATAAATAAATCATATACAGACAAATAAATCTTTCAGCTCTTACAGAGTCCCAAATGCAACACTTACTACTAACTGACAGAAAGGAATGAGTAGGAGGATGTATCTGCAAATATTTTCTCAGACAGAGTTGTGAACTACTTTGAATTTTGACCCTTTTCCCCATTCACTGTCCAAAAGCATTTCTATGTTCTGTGTTTATGGCAACATACTGCAAGATCTGGGTCCAAAGTCCAATGCTGCTTCAGATTCTCTGGCTAATTCTGGGAAAGTTACTTTCTCCTTTGAGGTCCTCTGCAAAAGACACAGTTACAGACATTTTTCTCTAGTCCTCTTTGCTTTTCTTGTTTATCGAGGATCAGGGACAGGTTTTAGAAGGTATTCTGATTGCTAAAGCTGCAACCAGTGCTCTTGCCAATCCCATCAGTCACTTCATTTTGCCCTTGAGAACAACAGCAAATATATCCTATCCCCAAGTGTCTGCAGATCCTCACCAGATCTGGCCCTGTGCTCTGGGATGATGAGTGCCCATCAACATGTATGCTACCTAGCACAGGGCTGCTGGTATTTCACAGGGTGATGTTAGAAGAATAAAAGATACAGTGGTAAAGATTTCAAGTAGAGTTTAATTTAATTTTTCAGGATAGCTTTTCCTTTACTACTACTACAGCTACACTGCACAATAGCAGATGCACCAAAAATGCTGAAAAAGCATTTTTGCACAGAGTGGGTGAATAATTCTAATTTAGCAGGCAAAATTAACAGCAATTCACTGAGGGCACAGCTTACATTACCCTGTTACGTTGTTGTATGAAGGTTTAAACAGACCATACATTTTGCTGGTTTTATTTTATAAACAGGCCAACTAAAACCTCACATATAAAATAATCCACAATGAAAACCACAACCCTCAAACTACTGCCACTCTTCTACTTCACCCTTGTTTGCCCAACCCTTTCCCAACCTATTGGCCTGGTCCTTCTTGTCTCTCATTCTGAAAGGATCTCACAGTGGAGTCTAAAGTTGCTGAATTTAGGGAAAAGTCATCAGGGCTGAGCATGGACGTAAGTGCTCCCTGGTCCCACTACATGCTCCAGCCTACCTGACTCTAACTCTCTCCAACACCAAAGAGCTACACAGCACTGGGAAGAAGCTGGTTTGCCCTCTTTTCCTAGAGCAACAGAGCCACATTCTTAGCTAAGGTCCTCAAAGAGTCCTCAAAGATGAAATAGACAGTAATACAGTTTGGAGTTCTCATGTGGCTGATCTTCCGATTCTTCTGCTTTCCTCCCCCTTTCTTCATTCTCCTAGGATTTAAATAATGACTGAAAGATTAAAAACAACATAAGTTAATAATCATCCTATCATGCATTAGAAAAAACAGAACACACTCAATGAGCATTGATGGCTTGAATACCTCAGTAGGCTGAAATATATTCAGAGAGCATTTCAGTGAATTTAGGTAAATGGGGAAAATTGTAAAGAAAAAAAACCCCAAAACAATAAAATTCCAAAAAGCAAAATCTGATCTTGGCTAATTAACAGCAGAAACAGGGCTAAATTGAAATAAATTATTCAGTGCAAGTACTTCAGACAGCTCTTAAGAATAACACATGGATTCATGGCACTCTTTAGGGGACTTTGTGCCTATAAACTAATTAATAGATCTGACTTCTCCATATGTAGTTTTTCCATCTGTAACAGATAAAGTATGGATAGGTTTCTTCATGTAACAGGAAAAATTAAAACTAAAGTTATTTTTGTAAGTTGTAGAATATTCTCTAACTTATTCAGAACGCAAATGTGTGAAATACCATGACAGAATGGAAATTGATTTTGTAAAATGTGAGAGTGAACGACCGCGCTCTGAAACATGTGGTGCAAAGTCAGAGACAGGGTGCTCGGCTTCCTTCCCCTCCAACCACCGCCCAGGCGTGTCGCAACCCAAACGGCGGAGCAAAGGCAGGAGGGCACCTAATAGCCTGCTCCTTGCTACAGCCAGTGAGCAAGACAGCCATGTCAGAAGCATTTTCATTCCACAGCTGAAAGGCTCCAAGATTTTGCCATCTCGGTACGTTGTACAGTGAGGTTTCGCTTAAGCCTTTGCAAGCCCTTGGACTCTTTGGTTTAACCAACACAGGAGCTGCTCCGGTTACTCCTTGGATCACCTACCATACTGTGCATGTAGGAAAATGCTGCACAGCTTCCTAGGGCAAGCAGAGCTGGCATGCGCGAACTTGTCCAGCCTTTTCAACTGGTTAGAAATCTGTCTGCAGCCATTCCATCCAGCCCAGGATGTGAACATTGCTAGAAACTGTCTGAGAAACAGCTCACGTCTGTTTTTGCAGCTACCTCACATTTCACAGGATTAACCTTGACACGTGGATTTCAGAGGTAGCTTCCAAAGTTTTAGCCAAACTAATGTACGTCTGTCAGTGTCACCCATGTACATTAACTGAATCCCATCTGTGAGGATAGACAGTCTCTCCCATGCTTTCCTCTCCCTGCCTGGAGGGTTGGCCGGTGTGGGAAGCTGTCATTCGCACACGTATTAGCATACCTATTTATTTGTAAAGGTTACTTAAAATAGAGTGTATTAGCAGAAAGTGACACAGTCTTACATTTCAGTGTTTCAAAAGCAAGAACTGTTGTACAGCCAAGTCACCATCAACATTCATAAAACCCCCAAACCTATTCAGAGGTTCAGAAATGTGAGCAGTTGTTTTATCTGACATCTTTTCTCCCAACATGTCTCATGATTCCCATCAACAAGTTGCCCAGCATTGGTGCCATGCCCAGCCATTATCTGTGCCAAGAATTAACATCTCTTAGTCACCTCCCCTCTTCTTATCCCACATCCATCTCCAGCCCACACCTCATCAACCAGCAGCCCAAACATCTGGCCACCTTCACTGGAAACTGCCTCTTATCCAGACTAATTCCCACATCTCGATGCCCAGCTATGTTCCTGCCCTAGTTGCTAAATGCAACCTTTTCTTGAGTGTGTTGACATCAGATCTCATTACTGACTTTAAGGAGAGCATCAAGAAGAGTTTCCTTCACTTCATCTTCTCTTGATGAATACAGACAACAAGCCCTGACATTTACCTTTAATTAGCATCAATAATGGCAAACTTTGGGAGAAAACCTGGAGTTTCATCTAATCTGAAGTTAGGCCTAAACCCAAACTAAATACTCCTTAACATTTTTGGAGGCTGTACTCAGATGCGGGGGTTTGGTTTCACTTCTCCTGTAAACTGATTCTGCATCCAAGAGTGCTAAGATATGTTTTTCTTTTTATTCTAGCATTTTTTCCTCAGATTTCACTCCTTACAGAGCACTCTCTGCAGAACTGCCTTGTTGTCTCATTTGGGTCAGTCAGAAATACATACAAACATACACATCTACTTTGTTCTCTTTTTTGTGCTGGGGTTTGATTGTGGTCTGTTGTTTAGGTTTTGGGGCTTTTTTGCAAACCTATGTGTCTTTTTAACAGTTGGCATTCATATGTTCCTGCCCTTTCTTTGTAGTTATGTGCATCTTCCTTTTGTCATTCTTAACATGCTTTTCCCTTTAGCAAGCTAAGAAAAGAGTCTTATATGCAAGAGATCCAAATTTGTGCTAGAAAAAGAAGACTAGGAGAACATTTCAAAAGAAAAAGCAGACAAGGTAGCAAAAGAGCCTATTGTCTCTGCCATCAGTCCCCAACCTTTTAACAGGGTGCTCCATATGCAGAATTGGCATAGTCTTTCATGCTAACTGTATATCACAAGAATAAATTCATTTGGCAATTAATAAATCCTTCCATTGTTTCATTTACCTTTCTGCTTAAGGAAACAAAAGTTTCCTTGGCAGTCTCTCTGATCTGTATTTAGTACGCCAGTTACAGAATAAAATGGAAGACTGAACAAAGCTGGTGGTGTGTGACTGCTCCTCCAGGTGCCAGCACTCCGGTGGCTGAGGTGAAGGCAAATGGGGGCAAGGAGCTATCCCATCTTCTCAGCACTCATCCTATGTAGGCTGCTCTTATCATGGAGTCACTGTGCATCAGGGTGAAAGCTGCTCAACAAAACCACCAGCTTCTCCCAACACCACGGGGATATCTCATCTCCACTTACAGCTGTGCAGTTATTAAGCACTTGTTTTGATATTGCACACCTTGTTGTTTGCGAATGTGCATTCAGCTCGGTGGGAATGCACATGAACCCAGCCCAAGACCCTGTTTCCAGCCTCAGCCTCTACTCAGTGGCTATGCAAGGGGGGGGAAAAAAAAGGAAAAATAAAAGAAAACCTGCTCTCTCTGGGGACTGGGCTTGTTTCCTATACAGTAGTTTCACAGAGGTGAATCTTTCACTAACCTGGTTGGCTGACACAAATTGTACAGGGAACAACAGGAGGCTTGTCAGCACTGCTCCAGCATACAAATGAAGGTAACAGACGGGTAGCAATAAACTCACCTAAAGATAAAATTATGATCTTCAGTCATTGAGAAAGATGATAACTTAACCACAGGATGTACAGCAATTAGCTTCCTCAGCAGCCTACAGAAGCAATATATACAAATTACAAGATAATCTTCCGCAATTTGAAACCACTTAGGATCTTTAGCATCATATACTTGGATCAATTTAAATCTTAAAGTTGCTATCATCTTTCCTTCTTCCTCAGAGATAAATATCTCCTCATTTTCTAGTGAAACACAGTAGATGTTGTTTTTATGTGGCCTTACTGTGTTCATTTCTTTCTTCAAGTTGCTGGTTGAACTGTCAGGAGCACCCCAGGACTGTGCTTGCAAAGCACAAGGAGCGCTGGCCACGGCAATACCTGTGTTGGATTGCCCCCAGTGGCAAGGAACTGTAAAAGACTTTGGCAAAGAGAAAGAAATGAAAATTTCTGATTGAGAAATAGGTCTGCTGGTGGGAGGAAAATAAATAAATAATCCTCTGCATGTGGAAGTCTTTAAGCTTTCATCCATTTCTAGGAAACTGGAATGGGAGGAGCATGCCTCCTACTCCTAAAGACATCTGCACTGTGGGGATACAGGGAAACTGCTGCAGCGCAAGCAAGGTTTTGGCAAATTAAAGCTTGTCAGAAATCACACTGAGCTTCCCGTTGGTCTGGGTCTACTTATACTTTCATTACAATTCTGTGTTTCTTTCTGCTAATCCCCTCTGGACATATAATACTTAAAAACTAGCACAAGAACTTGATTGTCTGCAGTGTACAAGTAGCCAAAATATTTCTTTCTATGGCCTTCTTCTTCCTCCTGCCTTGTTTTTGACTTAGCATCTGGCAAAACTGGAAAAACCCTGGGACATAAAAATTCCCTTAACTGTGAGTAAGCCCTCATTATTATGTCTTTCTTTATAAAATGGCCTGCTTGATTAATGCCTGTTCGCATGGAAAATTTCTCCTCTCCTTTGCTCTCTCCTGCAATTGCTTTGCATTTTAGTGTCTTCTTTGGCAAGGGGGAAAAGCTGGATGCTGAGTTATATCATGGCCACTTTCTGAGATCTGGGGCTTTTGTTGTTCATTTCCATGGCACCAGGATTTCACCCTTATTTTTAACAAGTACAGCCTCCAACAGTGGCCTACCACACCACTTAAAGTCTCTGGAGCAAATGACCTGGCCCAAAGTTGCCACTTAAAATACCAGTGACTTCAAAAGCCTGTTTAATTCATTAGGCTTTCCCCAGTCCACTCAGCCTTGTTCAGATGAACCCAGTAAGCTGTGTTCCTCCATGCTCTCCTGCCTTCTAAGTGACAGAAATTTTAACTTTGCAGACTGAGAACTTACCCCAGACAAGTCTAAAAATCCTTCCCTATTGAAATCTGAGGCTGATACTTGCATATATGATGATTTTAGAGGGACTGGATCTTTGCCACAGAAAGACGTCTATTTAAAATCTAGGCCAGGAGAATATCACTTTTTTACAAACCAGTCTTATTTAAGTTTATGGTAACCAGTAACAGACCTGCAAACATTTACGTACTTGGCTATTACGGGCAGCTGTCTGGACACTCAGCCAATGGAATTAAACATTTGAGAGACTGTGATTCTATGATATAATCTGGTTATGAACCTAATTACACCTCTTGTCATTGTTGACAATGTATGATTATAGAGACAAAATCCTGGTACTGCTAGTCAAATTCCATGGAGAGGTATTGACAGGGAAAAGGAAAGGAAAGAAAACAAAAGAATTCAAAACAACTTTCTTCTCATTTAAGAAATGCCTACCCGAGTCCAGAAAAAGAACCAAAAAAAAAAAAGAAAAGAAAAAAAAAGGAAAAAAAAAGAAAATCACACCAAATAAGAACACTTAAGTTCCCCTAAAGTGCTAAAGGAGATGATACATGAATAAAAAGTTATACAAAGCTATTTTCAATAATCTGTAAATAAATATGTAAAGTGGAAACTTCCAGAAAACTAGCATAGAAAAAAAAATTAAATAAAATCTTGAACATTACACACAGTTCCAGCTTTGCAAGTAAGGTGATACATTTCAGTACATCATGCAGATGCCAAGGGTTCTCTCAGACAAAAGCACAGCTCTTTAGAGAATCAGAAGTCCTTTTTAAAAGCAACAACTGAATTCACTACCCCTTGTGATCTGCAGTCTCCTAGTTCCACACGTGCAATAGATAATACAATGCAAACTGTAAGCCTTCCATTTTTTCCATGGTGTTGCTTAGTTTATATGCTCAACCCTTAGTTGCTGATTTTGAACTTCATTGGAATGAAGACTGATTTCTCAAATTATTACACCATAATATCTTGCATGCCCTGAAAGCTATGGCATATTTTAATAATGAAATTTTTTTTAAAAATCAACCACTATCAAACATATTTCTAAAACACTAATTGAATTTTTGATTTTTTTTCTGACAACAATAAACTCCAAAGTCTAAGGAGCCTGTTTCTTGCAAAACTGAAATTTTAAACAAGTCTAAATTTTTTCAAGATCATAAGTTACTGCACTGATGGAAAAATTTCAGTGACCTTACTAAAAAGAAAAATTGTATAATTTCTGTTTGTAGAGAAAATTGAGAGCCAGAAGTTACAAACAGCAAAACAAGTAACTTTTTAACACATACACACACAAAACACACAATTCTGAAAAATTTAACAGAGCAAGGAAAAGCTCATAATTTTTGAGCTTTTGTTCAGCAAACTGCTATAAAATGAAGGACAAAGAAGTAGCTACAGAGAGATTCTTTCATGGTTTCAGAATTAAGATTCTATGCTGGCCCCAAAGACCCTGCAGGTCACGTGACAAAGTTTACCTGGCTGCCCTGACTCACACATGTTTATGGTTAAAGGTAAGGATAGTGACAAGGTTTGCTCCTACTGTTCCTTTAGTATTGCATATTTTATTAATTCTTTATTTATCTAAAAGTGACCTGGACACTTAGCTTGACTTCTATATGCCCCATAAATGAGAAAGGCACTTAAGTTTCTCTTGGTATAATTTTCCTTACCACCAATAATTGCTTCTAGCCCATGGCAGATGGACAGTAGAGGTAGGAAGGAGACCGGATTACTCTGTTCCCAATAATGCTATTTCCTCAGTTTTTTATATTGATACTGCTGTTAACATTTTCTTTCCAAAGCCACAGGAGAAGCTAGTAGCTGCAAAATGAAAATGAAAAATGAAAACTACACTTAGAAATGGTATCCTTCTCATCTGATCAGAAACCAGTCAGCCCATATAAATTGTACTTGTGCCTTTGAATTTAAAATGTGACTGTACTCAAGTCTCCAGAAAGCATAATTGAATTTGGAATTCACAAAGCAAAAGGGAAAAAATGGTATGTTAATGTTCCAGCCTCTGTCAGTGTTTTAAATCTGGAAACTGCTATTCTTTTATGCAAGACTAATAGTGTTGGAAGCAACATAGGTAGACTGTACTTAAACTAAATTGTGCATGATTCGTATTCTGTTCACTCAGAAATTCAATGTAAATGTTAAAAACTTCAGGGAAAACAGGGCAGAATTGTGCTCAAGTATGCTTACGATGATCAGGTTTTAGAAAAGAGAAGTTGCATGTGCACCTCAGCCACTTTCACACCTGCAAGACAATAAAGCCTGACTGGCAGTGGTGGGAGCTAACTTCTAATAACCATTTAAAGTGTGATAGAAGATAAATCAATATTTTTTTTTCTGTGAATAATCTTATCCTCTGACCATAGAAATGTGAGCTGCCAGCAGCTGGGCATACATACAGCCTTGAAAATGCCATTCTCTTTCATGGTTGTAAACCAAAACAATAAATCATTTCAGTAAGATCATTTATTGTCTTCTGCTTGTTCCTACAAATAAAGAAAGGCATGGGCCTATCCCAAACAAAAACAAAACAAAATCATTTGGGGATTTAACAACAATAATTTAATTTGTATTAACCATGGCACAACATAAACATTTTCCTCAAAGCTGAAGCAATAACAGCTTACGCATATTTTCCGTGTGTGGGGGTTTTTTTGTGTCTGTGAGCTGCTGAGACTGCTTTCATTAAAGCAAATTCAAAAAACACACTTCCCATATTAATCAGTTTCATATTTAAACTGCAGGATTCCTCATTTGATGGTTTACTTGTTGATTGAATTAATATGGATGTTTAGCAAAGGTGGGCCAACCAGGAAAACAGAGTAAGAGGACAGGGAATACATTATAAAACAGAAACTGGGAAAAGTGAGACTGAATTAGCATAGTGCCAGAGCAAAGAGATACAACATGAGAACGCGTACTTTTTTGTCCCCTTATTTCCATCAAAATCAATTTGCAAGATGCTTCCATGCCCTATGAAGTAAACACAAGCTTTGAGGCAGGACTGTGAGAACAACCTTGCTTAGAGCCACTGTCAGAAAGTGATAAAACACAAAGTACACGAGTTTCAGCTGTGGTGGCTGGTCTTGGCACTGTCAGTGTACATCGTTCAAAAATCTGCATTAGTGAAGCCAAGTGTTTATTTAAAATGTCCTTGCAGTTGATACTGTAGCTTTTTTGTCTGTGAGCTATGTGGTGGATACACTCTTGGAAAGATGGTAGGGTGGGTGGGAAACTGGGTGGTAAGGCTGGTGCTGCAAAACAAGCCAGTTGCTGTAGCTGGGTCACCGAGACCAAAAGAGTTCCTCGTAAGGTGACACTGACAGACCTGTGAGACTCTCAAAAACACAGCAGGAAGGTACAGACAGCAGATATGGTACCCAGACCACAGTTTGGCAACCCTATAGAGCTGAAGGGCTGAACAGCAGCTCTAGATTCCATCCCATCCCAAAGCTATAATGAGCTCCACATGTCAAGACCTCACCTGTAGATGCCCAATGTTTGCTGGACACCCAGAAGATTAAGGCACTTTTGAAAATGTCTCAGTCAGGATCTTTTAGTAGCCAGTCTTTTTCTTTGCCTTAGGTGTGAGCTTGGTACAATTGTTACCTCTGAATGCTTCTCCCATTGCAATAGAAATCACTCTACTGACTCAATTTAATAGGATTTGAACTTGCTGCTGTTTTCTGCCAAGAAAGCAGAATCTTTCAGCTTTCTGTGCACAGGAACAGGGATGTTAAAATTAGCCACAAGCAGTGTATTGCTCCCTGAATACAAGAGAAAGGTATTGCAATTTGCTGCACAAAGGCAAATTAGTTAAAAAATGAATCCAAAAGTAACAGATTTAAAGAAAGTGTTCTCTGGTTTGCCAAGAGAACTATCATGCATGCAGACATCACACAAATAGCAAAATGTGTATGTCCAGGTGTCTTGGTTTGAAAGAGAGGTGTCTGTTAAGGAAGGCAGGAGCCTCCCTTGGAATGGAAAATGCAACCCCCTTCCCTCCGAATGATTATAATTTTGAAATTAAGGGGCTTTCAGGCACAGATATGGGAAACAGGAATAACACTTCTTTACTAATATGTATATATATATGTATATATATGTGTGGAGGCAAGCAAACAACAATAACTATGGCAGTAAAACAAAACAGAACCAGGAACCATATATGTATATATATGTGTGGAGGCAAGCAGTGCCGCTCACGGCCGGCGGGGGCGCTGGCGGCTCCCGGGGAGCGGGGCGGGTGCGATGGTTCCCTCGCGGCTGCAGGGGGCGCCCCGGAGCGAGCTCGGGGAGCACGCGGTGATGGCGGACGAGAAGCTCGCCTCACAAACCCCCGGGGCAGCCGATCCCGGTGCCCAGCCGGACCCTCGGGAACAGCAGGCCGGAACAGCAGGGACGAACACAAAGAATCCCGGGTGGTAGGCGAGGGGTATCAAACTCCGGAGCTGCAGCGGGATTCCCGGGAGGTCTCGGCAGGCAGGGGATGCGGGGCTACAGTGCAGCGAAGGCTCGGAGCAGCGGCAAAGGAACGGCAGCCGTGGTCCGGCTCCCAGCAGGGCAGGGAAAGGCGGGCTTGGGATTCCGGGGTCCCCTGAGGCACTCGAGCAGATGGGTAGAAGGAAGGCAGCAGAAGGCAGAAGTCTGTAGTAGTGGCGAATTCTCTCCACAACGACAGCAGCTCCTCTCCCCCTCGAATGCCGGCAGAACAGGAGACCGAGGGGCCCCACCCAACTCCTTTAATCCAGTTCAAATCTCGCGACCTGTCTGCCCTACACGAGAAAACCCCAGGTAAAAGAGCCTAGCCAGCTAGACTCCTCCTCCTGTGGCCAGGTCTTGTGTCTCTTTGGGAGCTTGTATGGGAAAAATTCTTTGAGAGAAAAAGAAAACAAAAGAAAACTCCTAAAACCCCAACACCAGGTTTTGTTTGAGAACCCCTGTGAGGTCACAGCAGATAGCACTGTCAGTTATTTCAGCATCTTACAACTAACATTGAGCTGCTTTTTAAGCTGTGAGACACAGAGCACACACAAACTCGGATCACTTTCTATGTCTCTTATTGTTTCTGCTGTTGGAGTAGCCATTTCAGCTGTTAGAACTTCAGTTAATCCCTGTCCCACTTCTGAGGCCATTGGAGGAGCTGAGTAATTTCCACCAGTGCAGCAGGTTCTAGCAATCATTAAAGAATGAGGAGGTAGAGAAGAAAACACCCTCAGAGTTCCTAGTCAGTTGGATTCTGTTCAAACTAACTGTGAGACATAGCTGCAAAGCCAGACCTTACAATATCCCGACTAGGTTGTTTCTGCTTCCCATTCCTAGAGCAGCAGAGGGGCCTAAGCTAAGACATTCACATGTCTTACCATGCTGGGGACTGGGGACTCTATGAAATTGAAAGTGTGAAGTAAGGACACTGATTCCTATCTCTGTGTGCTGGTTCAACTCACTAACCTGCAGAAAAATGAGCCCAGCTAAAAAGAAGAGGTTGGAAAGGTGTTGAGGGCCAGAGCTCACATGAAAACAGCTTGGTGCAGCCAGGACAGGGGTGGTGGAAAGAAGCAGAGGGAAGGCCAGGAGTGGGGGGACTTTCCATTGTGGATAGCACGCTGCTAAGGTTGGCACTGACATTTACAAAACTGTAGCACTGGTGTGTGCAAAGTCCTAAGTGTTCTTTCTCTCTCCCTCTCTAACCAAAAGCAGCAGATATTTTTAAAATGTAAAAGTATTTAGAATCATGAGCAGAAGCAGAATTCATCAGGACTGGTAAGCACTTTTTGTCTTCCTTACAGACAAGTAGGTCTGTGAGCAGCAGCTCCCATGAGCACCTGCATCTCAGGGCTTCCTTCTGCCATGGGCACTCAGAGATCTATCAGGCTCTGAGTTCTGGGTCCTGCAGCCTGGAAACCTTCTTGCTGCCTTCTCTCTTCTACCTGACCATCTGCTTTCGAGAACTTAAGACACTTAATAAACCCTAGGCCACTGTCAAATTCGGTTGAAACATTCTGTGAGTTCATAAAAGACTGGTTTCACCATGGGGAAGGAGAGATTAACAATACAGTCTTGTTCTAATGCATAATGACTTTGTTCATTAGGAGGCAGGTCTAACAAAAAGACATAAACACGTTCCCACTCTATTAACAACCATTTACAGGCCAACTTATGCTTCTGGTTATATAGCTGTAAGCACAGAATCACTCATTCACCAGTTAACTTCAGTGACAGTGAGGAATAACCTGAAGCACCAAGCCAGACTGACATATACATACCACCTAAGCACTGCAGTTCTCTGACTAGCAGGCAAGAGTGCATGTTTATCAGAAACAATGGGGGCAGCACATATTAAATCTTTGAACAATTCCTCACTTGTGTCTGGAAAATTAAAACATCTGAAATAGCAGGTTAGAATTAGGAGTACAGTATGGCATGTCTTAATTTTCCCTTTTTAGTAGCACTCAAGAAATAAGAGTATTTATATACATCCTAGAAAAAGCTGTACTCGGCTGTCTGAGGTACAGCATCTTCACAGGACATTGTTAATCCAACAAACATCACAAAGTGAACAAAGCAAAATGAATTTCCTTTGTTACTGACTACTGTTACGTTATAGTAAAAGAATTATAAATCTGAGTTCATTTTGTTCAGCCATTGTTTTATGCCTACTTTTGTATTCTATTGGATTAGAACAGATTAATTTGTTTGCATTTTCTTTCTAGACACTTTTCATGTCCTGGCTCAGTAACAAGATTCCATTTTAAAAAAAGAACAAAGTCTCAACATCTTCTATAATTTTTTCCTTCATGCTACAGTTGCTTTAAAAAAATAAAAATCTTAACAAGTTTAATATTTGGACTTATACTAGCTGGCAAAGTAAATTTCTCAGTAAATGACAACACTTCTTCAGAAGTTGTCTTCAGCCCATTTTTTAACACTTTATACCACTGCATTGCCACAGGCCCTAGATCATTTATTCTGGCTAGTTAGCTGAATTCTTGCTTCTACCTCTGCATTGACTGTTCTGACAGGAAAACGTGTTATTGCCAACAGATAACCAAGATGTGACGATGCTTTAAAAAAAGCTTTATGAGCCCTCTCCTGACACAACAGACTGCACCTCCACTTGCCCTGAAAGCCACCTCACGGGTCAGGGCAGCGCTAATGTCTCCTGTGAAAGCAGGGGAGCCAATCCCAGGCACGCAGCTTCTCCTAACTGTGAACCTGGGGAACTTGTGCACCCCAGCAGGTGCTCAGATGCTGGGGCATACCAGCACCCTCTCCTGGTCTGACCTAAGGGCTCCTAAGAATACAAAACTCCCCCAGGCAGCCTGCTCACCTTCTGTCCTTAATCAAGTGGGTTGCTGGCCTTTCATTTCACCAGTTGGAAGCCAGCAGACAAGTCATGGGAAGCTTCCTCCCCAGCAGGTCCCAGCTTGTGTTGTTCCAGTCCTAGGCTGGGCTGTAGCAGCAAGAGGGAAATGGCTGAAACTCTGTACTTAATGAAAACAGGGGTGGGTTCACCTCCATGCCATCTCAGGCAAACCATCTATCTTACCTTCCAGCTGCAGACTAAAGATGACTGCTTTTATCTGCTGTTTCCATCACAACACTCTTCCAATGGTCACCAAGACCTGGTGCAATGGGGCCATGCTATCGTTTGGAGTCTTCCAGTCCTACCCTCATACAGACAACAACAACAACTACTGGAAGCAAAGGCATTCTTATGCTGGGTCACTTTAAAACCTGTGCACTGAATAAAAGTGTTCTCCAGTAGATTCAGTGGTATTTCCTGCAGCACATACAGCAGCGCACTTTTACCCATGGTAACTGGCATTTGCGCTAGCCTGCTTTCCGTGAAGATCAATCTGATTCCTTCCTAATAACAACAGTGTCATATTGGATGACAGGTATTAGCCAATAAATTAATTAATCATACTGATAGAAATTTGGGGAAATAATTTTTCTAGGATAGCAACACAAATCAAACTGGACAAGCAGACCCAGAGAAAAGTGAGTGACTTGCCCAGAAATGTGTTTTTACAGTATTTAATGGTAGCAAGTGTTATTTTGATACAGGGCAAGGAAAGAAAATCGTAAGAATTACACACTAAGTCTAGAAAACACAACAACCATGTCCTGTTACCATTTCTGAAAGTCATTAGCTCCTTTCCCTGTGAAAAGTAACACTGAAAACTCCCCACACTCTAGCACAGTAATGGCAGCAATTCCTTGGCATCCTGTTCATGGATCACTGTCAACTTTCTGAATGCGCTCTGGGCTACCACACTGCCTTGTAACACCAACCTCTTAAGGCAGCATGGCTTTGCGAGCCGCTAGTGATCTGTGAAGCATAGCTGAGAATCACTGCTCTTGATCCTGTGACTTCAGCAAATCTCGAGTGGACTAATGACAGAACTGCCTACACCCAAGGTCAAACTGTTCTGCTGGCAACAATTTTGGTATTTGATTTCTAAAGCTGAGGCAAGTGGAATGATGACGAATCCAGTACTTCTTCACTTAGAGGTCATTCACTTAAATATCAAACCACTAACTTCAGCTGTAACTCCTGGGATTTGACTTGGTGGTTCAGTCTGGAGTGCCTTGCAGTAGCAGTGGCAGCCTTGAGGAAAGCGATGAGCCTTATCCTAAGCCTTCTCCTGGAAGTAGCTTGCACAGTAACAAGGAATTCCTGGCACTGTGGTACAGTAAACAGTTCTCCCATGTCCAGGATATAACACCAGAACAGATGATAATAAATAAGCCTCTTCAAACAGGGCTGTGAAAAATGATCCATGACATATCTGTAGTGTAGCAAATGTCATCTCGGAACGGGCTTGTCTGGATGCCTATAGGAGAGCGCCAACTGTCTGGCTCAAATTCGCAGCCTACTCCTGGTATGGCACTGTGAGCAGATTGGTGACTGACTAATTCCGCACAGCGGTTCCCTACCTACGGAGCGCTCTTTCCAGCTATTAGCGTCACAGCGTATCAAACGGGCTGTCACAAACCTGCTTATCACCCTTTCCCAAACTCCAGCAGGTATCCAGCAGCAACTTTTCAGTATGGATCTATGCACACGGTAAGTGTTAGCCCTCTGGTAGGCTGCACCAGCACATCTCATTCAGGACAGAATTAAAGCCCTCATGTATCCTGAGATCACTACAGACGCGTGGGATTAGAAGTGCAGCTTGTTAACAGTCTCACTTCATGTTCCCTTTAAGAGCTGCTCAGAAAAGCAATTTCCAGCCTGGTGAGACCATGTTTGTTTCCACAGGCAGTGGAGAAGTGACCCCAATGGAGAACAAGGTCATCCAGAACAGAAGCCCAACCTAACTGTCCCAGAGGCCTTCTCTCTATTCACTGCTATGGAGCCTTTGCAAATACTCCCTCATTTTATGCTGCCAGCTTCCTAAGAAGTTATTATGAATCTCAGAGTATTTGACGTTTCTCTTGAAGGCCCTTTTCCTCAAGTCATTTAATTTTCCAACAATCATATATTTTACCAAATACATACATACATATATAATTACTATAAAATACATAGGCCTTGCTGTTGTGGAGAAAACTTGGAATTGTGAAGTCTAGAGATTAAAAAAAAGTGGAGAAATCAAAAGGCAACATGAAACAAACAAGAAATTACCACAGCTTTTTTTAAAGCCAAGCTCATGACATGTCATGCCTTTACACTAGCAATACTAACTCTGTTTTACTGCAACAGTCTAAGAAGTAATTTGAAATTTGCAAATGGAATACTTACATTTGCTTTGTGGTTTTTTTCAAAGATTTTTTTAATAATATGTTTGGTTTTCTCAAATTCACACATTTATTAGAATTCCATTTTATATGTCACTTAAAGACAAAATTAGCTGTTGACAGTAGGGAAAACTCTGACTCCTTTTAATATCTGCACACTTAAGAATTGTAATCAGTTTTTCCAAAACATTATGAGCATTGCCAATGATTGACAGTCAGAGCTGCTTAAAGTAAAAGGGACTTCCAAAAGGTGTAAAACTCTGTTCATTCTCAACAAACATCCAGTAAAATGACCATTTCAGAAGCCATTTCCGTATCTTTAAGGTTATGTCTAAAATTCTGGATGCTGTTCAGAGAAGGAAGCAGTCTTAAGTACATGCTGCCTTGTTAGCCAGTGATTTACCCAACATTACATTATTTTAGGTCCATTCCTATTTTCCTTCACCTGGATAATATTAATGGAATTCCTCTTGTATGCTGCTATGATCACTAAATGAAAAGAGGGAAGCTGCTCCAACAATTTAGAATCATTCACTTTTCCAAAGGAATGGATGATTCAATACCTGATGTTTACACTAAAAGCAGTACATTTGAGGTGAAGAGGACTTTTATTTCACTATTAGAACTCCTTGAAGTACCTCAGAATGGATTTTTAAAAGTTACTGCACATAACTAGTTAACTCCCATGTTCTCTGGAAAGAGTGAATTAATGAAATTTATATTTAGTTCTTGGAAGAAATTTCACAAGGGGATCCCCCATACTACAGGCTGGCATTCAGCCAGTAGCAGTAACTTGCACAGCACATGAACAGGTCTCCAGCTCATGATCTGCAGACAAGGAACTGGCACTTCTGAGAATGCCATATCTTGCCCAGGCAGGCAAGTCCTAGACTCTCTCTGTTACAATCTCCTCTTTGTCTGGTAGAGCTTCAGGTTACAACATCAAGAGTTTTCTAACTTTCTGTATCAGAGGAGGAGGGGAGCAAAGGGATAACCAGTACATACAGGAGTTCATGACCTGTTTTCCTGATCCCGTGTGCTCTGTATCTTAAAAGTCGTACAATAACGGACACCTAGGACATGGACCACAGGACACAGAGGAGATGAGGATGTAACATAAGCTCTCTTTTCTGCTCTGTATTTTTCACATATAACTTCTGAAGTATTTTGAGAAATAAAAAAAATACCCATTATATTTGACATCCTCTGTGGACCACAGTAGTCTGTTCTGCATACCAGTAGTTACTTCTATTAGGAAATTACTCAACACACATTCAGGCTACATTTTCTTACATTAACCTATTGATCTTTCTCTTAGTCCCAACCTCTAGTTCATACAAATCACAGCCTTCTGGTTTTTGGCATTAAAATTTGAAGATGATTAACAGAGCATTGATGTAATCAACTTGCAGCTATTCAAAATAAATACAGGGACATTTTGTTTTCTGTTACTTTTTCTAGATTTATTGTTATGGTGAATAGCATTCTTTATTTACCCTCAAAAGGAGGATGAAGAGTCTCCCAAGGGGAAGAAACAACTTCCTAACACAAAAATAAAGCACTAGAGAATACAGGCCTGGCCCACGTATAAACAGATAGACATGACATGTAAGGAACAATAGGAAAAATGCTTTTTCTCATGGTAACTAAAGGTCACAAGCAGTGGCATATACTACTCCAGTTTTTCCCCCTTTCCAAGAGGAAAACAGAGGAAGCTTTTAGCTCCAGTCAAATCCCCAAACACATTGTTTGATCTTATTGTACTAACTGAACCCTACAGTAACCTGTGCCAGATAACATAGTTTCCTTGCACCTATACACACAGCAGCAAGACCTTGTTGATTGTCACGTAATTAGTTTACCCATATTCCATAACCTAAACTGGTATTCTTCATACCACTGGTTAATATATAAACCTGACACACAAATACACAGAGAAAGATCTGGAGTAACTGGTAAATACTTGGTCTGCTTAGCTACAGTGGGCTTTGGGATGCCACAGCTGTAGGACTGTCTGCATGCAAGTTAAAGACGCCTGACAGGTTAAAGTGTGTATATATCATGTCAGACAGCCCTGCTATGAAACAAAATATGGCAGCTCCACCTTTGTGGGAACACAAGTTTCAAGACAAGGCTATAATCCCAGTAGGGAAGTCCTCCAAATTGGCAGAGTCACTTAAGCAGCTGGCTGCAAGAGTGGAATTTTGTTCAAGATTAAGGCACTTAATATGCAGTAAGTGCATGAATTCCTACTACAGTCAAAGGAGATCTACTCAATACAGTCAATGAAGTTTGTAAGACTATTCTACTGAGAGCTGAGACATGTCTACTCTAAGGTAAACCAAATCACTTGATTCCATAAAATGCCTTGATTTAACTTCCATTGACTACAATGGAGACTGAATGAGAACATGACTTCAGTTCTAGGAATTTATATATAAGTATCTACAGTTACAGTAGTTCTCGAAAAACCTCATCTAGAGGTTTGATCTGGGACAAAATTCTGCTCCAAATGGCAGGAGGAACTCCACATGGAAGATGACTTGCAGAACCAAAGGCTGTGTTAGGATTGCGAGACTTAACATTTGGATGCACAGAGTGAACAAAACCTCTGGGATCATTGGTGAACAACTCACTGCAGATGTTGGCTGCACAACCCAAGCGACATAAACATTGGAAGGTGCTTGCTTCCAGAAGACTCTGGTAAAGAGGCACTCACATGAGTGACTTTATTTAAAGCAGGGTTCTGAACATTTCCATAGTTGCTGTGTTTGGCCATGCCGACTTAGACTGGCAGTCTGGTCAAAGATGGACCCAGAGTCCCATGGATGCTTTCAGATGCATGCAGCTGTGGAAATGCAATACTGGGCACTCAGGTCCAGTGACCTGCTGGAGGCAGCCTCAGGGACAACACTTCTTTTACCTTCAGTAGAGCAGCACGTGTATAAGCCTGCAATGTGTGAACACCAGCTCTGCACCTTGCTCACAGCTGCACCTACACCTCCTGCTCTGTAACGACAACAACAGTGGTTCTGACCAGAGGCCCCAGCTGCTGAATTCACAGTGCTACCCACAGCTGCAGTCCCACTGAAGCACCACGATCAGTATCTAAAGCATCAGGGTAATCCAGGGATAACCAGATCTAGAAACATACAGAAAAAGATCAGAAGATGTATTTGAATTAACTGGTTCCTCCTTTTCCTTTCCTTGCCAATCCCCTTCTTGCACGAGAACATGTCATCAGCCTCATCATTACAACACCCACATCCCTATTACCATAAGAAAAAAAGCAAGGTAGATGCCCTTTATGTGCCCTTTCCAAGTCCTCTGCACATTTCATGCTACTCTCCTAGACATAATGGGCCAGAGTTAAACTGTTTCCTCACCTGACGACTTTGTGACAGCCCTCCGCAGACGCTGTCTGCAAAAGCCTTTTCCCTGCAACACGGCGGAGCCAGCCTCCAACAGATCTATTCATAGAGCAAGAGAGAAAAACCTTCTCGGGATTGGAGGCTCCTAGGTGAGCAGCTACAGTAACTGATCCAAATGTTTCCCTTGTATTATATGATCAGCGAGAATGTGTGTTTTCATATGAATTTTCACCCTTTGGTTTTCTGCATCTGGTAAATACTGGCAAAGTAAATGTTAAGATGTCAACTCTCTCTCCTAAGAAGTGATTGACAGTCCCTGAGTGCTCTGGGCTTTTTATAACCAATGTGACTGACAGCTTTTAAGTGGAAGCAGTTCGTGCAAGTTTCAAATGTTAGTTGTCTGCACGAATAACACAGAATATTGGCTTTTCTTGTATCTATCTAATGGCATTTCCTCCTGCACCAGCAGCCGCTCTAAACCCTCAGTTGTTAAAAGGGGGAAAAAAAAGTAAGTCTGTGTTCTGTGCTGTGCACATTTCCAAAGCTCTGAGTGTAACAAAAGGCAGAATAAACCAATGCCTCTATTTTAAGTTCTTGCGTTTCAAAGCAGTGCAGCAAACAACTCATTTCTCTTTATATCAGGCTTAGCTAAAAGATGATGATGTCTTGTACAGTAATATTTCTATTTAATTTATTTTCAAGCACTCTGCACCAAAAACACTTTCAAGAAATCCAACAGTATTATTGCTCTGCAAGTGCACCCCATCAAAGCGTTAGCAACCCTGCTACTGAGTCCAGGATATCTCTCGCCCTGCCCCTCTAATAACTAAGGAAAACACATACTAAAATAAATACTAGACATAAAATTTAATTTACTTACCAGAAATGTACAGGCTACTTCTCAAATAAATGTGCCAAAATTAGCATCTTGTACAATTCTGCATTTGAAGTCCAAGCATAGATAAAAGTCAAAATAGGGCATTTAGTGCATGAAAAATTGTTTGATTAAAGGCACCTATTTTTACTTTGCAACAGGCAAGCAATTTAAGTGCTGTTAATAAGCACGTTTCAGTTGTGAGACAGCAACTTGTAAAAATGTTGGTGGCCCTTCTACCCAGCAAAGAGACTGAAGGTTTTAATAGTGTTCATTTACTGAAGAAGTTTCCCAGAATGGATTTGAAGTAGAAGGAGTTGAAGGACAACCTGGTTTTCAATGCTACAGAAATATCCATCATTTCATGTATACTTCTACACTGAAGGACTTTCATTTTGTATTTCTTCTACACTGTGTAACTCTGGAAATGTTTTCAAAGTGAGCACTTCAGTTTGAATCAATCAAAAAACATCTTGTGCTTTCTGAATAAAGTAAGAGGATAGAGGCTTTACATAAAGGTAGGCCACTCAAGATTAAGAAGCCCAGTACCACAGAAAAATCAAAGAGTGAGATCCCTTTGTCCTTAACCATCATGATGAAGGTCAGGTGAAGGTGCACCCCCTTGATTCTTCCACTTTCCAACACTCAAATGCTCAGCACCCCTATCACCCCTGTCCAAAAGTCTATGTGCTGCCTGACAGCAGGGAAGGCACAGGCTGAGCCACCAGCCAGCAAGACAGAGTTGCACCATCCCTAGTGCTCTTCTCCCGACTGACACAGACCTGCAGCTCACGTGGATGATGCAGGGTAGGTACGAGAGACCTGCTCTTCAGTTCCGTCACAATTTCTCTTTGCTGAAATGCACCTCTGCCTAGAAATAAACTTGGGGGCTCAAGAAAGTGAAGCTGCAGAGTCAGTGGGGCACACAGTAGGGCACTATTTAGATTTTGCCATGCCATCATAAAAAGATTACTGTTGGGATATGGAACAGACCTTTCCAAACCTGTAAACAATACATTCCTCTTAGTGGAGAGCCTTTGGCTTCCTACAAAAGAGAAGCTAGTTGTATACTTAGTGATATTCACCTCACCTTCATGGCTAAGGTCCAAGATTTTTATAGTTACCTTTTCTTGTTCAGTTACGTGACTCCAGTGCCTTTTTTTTAAAGGAATCTAAGTAGCCATCATTCGTTAACTGTACAACATAATCTACCTCAGAGAGTAATACAATTTCCTCTTCAGCTTCTCATTTTTCTCAACTTTAATGCAGCTGTGTAAGATTCTCCCCTCTCCAGAGGGCAGACAATAATCAGGTTAGGTTGGTATCTTTATGACATTGACCTTAAAGTTCACTTAATTTTTTCTCCCATCCTCCCCCACCAGACTTTCTTAAGTCCCTTCCAGTACATTTTTAACTGTTGAATATACCTAAAAATAGAAAGTGGACACAGATTAATAATTTTACCTCAAAATTTATCAGTGTGAAAAATGAACAAATTACTGCCCAGCAAATGTAGAAAGATACTTTAATCTTTTGTATCAGCTGTGTTAATTCATTTTCTTGTTATAAAGAAAAAATTTTATCCTGAAAAACATCAGAAAAGAGACAGAATACTAGTTTTGTTTTCTTTAGAGAAAATTAGTGAAGTCACTTAATGCTCCTAATATAAAAACTTCTCTAAGTTTTGGAGAGCAGTGCTTTATTTATACTGGTTTTAGGTACTATAAACAGTTAAGAATTTTTGTGTTCCCTCTGAGTAATTGACTCAAACGTGCAGCAACATCGATTAATCTAAGCCACATTATTTCCTGGTAGTGTTTTCTTTATATCTATGTCTTTCAGGCTGCAAATTACAGCCCAAACAGAGCTAGTGAAAGTTCTACAGAACTACAAGTTATTTTCTCAAATTTCCAAAACCTCCTGCTTCCCACAAACAAGTGGTCGTAAAAGAGGAAGAAATATATCTGCACTTGAGTGGTTTCAAAAAAAAAAGGAAAAAGGAAAATTTTCCCATGGATATAAGCATTTCGAGTTTCTACATCAAGTAATTTGAATTTAGGATACTTTTAAATTCCTTCCTCCTCAAACTGTTCACTTCATCACTAATATGCACCACCTGCATTTTTAGAGGCTGGAAACCCAGGATTAGATCTGACAGCATGCATTTGCTAAAATAACACATTCATATATTTTACTTGTTATATTAGCTAAGATTTAGCTAGCAATGATTTATTCCAGAACATTGCACTTGGCATCTGCTAGACACACTGAGTACTGCCAAGGTTAGCTACACGGGAGTTTTCCCTGACTCCAACCTCCCCTCCAGGAGAACATTATTAAGATGAGGAATCCATACTTTGGATTGGGCATATGATTATTACAACACAATCAGCAAATAAGATGCTCTTCTGGGATTACTTCATTATCCCTCCAGTAAAATAAAGAAGCCCCAGAAAATACATAATGTGAAAAAGAAAAGATAATTCTAGATTTTCACAAAATTCTTTAACTTACCGTAACAAAACTTCAGCTACAGGAAAGTCAGTGAGCTGATCAGTAGCAGAGTATGAATTCCTGAGCCATGAAATGGGAGAAGATAATATTTTTCAAGCCCAGCGATGCTGGTTTCTAAAGCTGAGACTTTCACCTTCATATAATGAAGCTGGAAGAACAGGTTCCATCTACTGCACTCAGTAAGAGAACATCCAAAGAAATGTGGTATAAATAAACACAGAGTGAAGGAATTTGTCCTTGTTTTGTGGTGTGGCCATGCACTGCTGCACAGGATGGTTCCATACACCCTCAAGTATGTGACTTTGGAGGAATGTAGGTTTATATACCTGGTATCTGTCAGGTACTCTGAATAGAGCATGTTGTCATTTAGTTTTGTTCTGGTTTTTAATGATGTAATTCACTTCATTCTTCACACTGGGTTTTGTCTGGTGTAATCTGGTATTGTTCACAGACAGCGACATTTCTGCATGACAGCAGGGTCATGCAAAGGCTCTGTGTCCTTCCTGACTCAGTGAGGAATATGTTGGTAGGGCTGGAATGAGTTTGATGCCCTAAGTTCTAGCTTTTTTATTTTTAAATCCGGTACTGCCTAGTGTGTAACTCTGAAGTTTCTTGTAGCCTGCTAGTTGCTGCTCTCTTATGCCAGATAGACATAACAAAGCCTCTCTGAGCTTGTTGTTCAAGGACACTTAGGCTGTCCTAGGCCCAAAAGGTGTAAATTAGGGCCTCTAGAGAGGTGGAGAAATTGAAGAAATTACATCATTAGCTAAAGTTTTAACTGGCAAATTTATGCTGATATGCAGATGAACCAAACCTATAAAAGTGTGAAGAACTCGTGACTCGTCCATCTTGGGGTCCATCTTGGGGTCCATCTTTGATGTGGCCTTTGGCTCCCCAGGGTGTACCTTTGAAGGCCTTTCAAATAAATATCCACCTTTATTCCCTTCCTCCTGTCTAGTCTCTGTTTCTAGGTAGCCCGTCAAGGCATCAAGTTGGCCTGTTTGGAACTGCTCAGGAACCACGGGATTACACAAAGAATGTCTGTAGTGACTCAGTGATGTTGTGCTTGCAGAGGCAGTTGGGACTAACCTTTCTTTGGTGAATGCCTGGTGATGTGTTTAAGGTGCAGCAGGGATTAGGGAAAATAATCTTAGGTTTACAAGGGATGATCTGGAAAGTTCAGTAACAAACACTGGCAGTTTACAACCTTAACAGGAAAGATTTTTTTTTTTTTTCCCCAAGCAGCTATGTTACGTAAAAGAGAGAGAACATACATATAATTCAAAAACGTATTAGAAAGCTAGGATTTCAAACCATTGGGGTTTTTTAAAAATGTTCCTGCTTCCCTATTCGCTCCTGTTTTACATATCCCAGATCTGTCATATCTGTAAAAAAGGAAATAAGCATAAAAAATTCCTATCCTTTGGGAAAAAATTAAGTTAGTGTAATGTAATATTCTCCAGCTAGCCGTCAACAGCTATAACAACTGCTTAGCTGTAACAGCTTCCTGATCCACTTTTCGAGGAACTCATTCCTGAGCTGACATATCCTAATGACAATACCTATGCTCAGGGCCTCTAGAACGTAGTTTTGAAGTGGCAGATAACTTCAGCTTGGTTACATTTTGACAGGACTATGAATTACGTACCATTAAACCCCATGAACTGGATGCAGTGATTATTACAAGGTCAAGCTGTCTCTGTAGAGTTACATTTTCTTTACTATGCATCTCCATTGAAGATCAAGGGTTTTTTTAAAAAAGAATATTCCTGGGGAGCTCTCAATCCCATGGTGATATGAACAGGACTAGGTACACACCTCCAAGTTATGGCTCAAAGAGGCCTGCAAGTCACATAAGTTATCACTGCACTCAGCTCACATCTTCAAATTTGTATTCAAAACTATAAATGCTAGGAACAACCTTTATGCATTCATTTTTCTTATTGCTCATGCCATGGCAGTGGATCCAAGAACATGGAAAATATGACTGTTTTGTTAGTAGGATCTATCTTGCCAGAGGCTAACTTACATTTCTTAGGTACCCAAGCTGGTCTAGTAGAAGACATCAGAACCAAAAAGCTTCTCCAGAAAATGAACGATAGGTGTAAAGAAGGGCCTATTTAAGCACAATACCAAAGCAGAGGGATAAGAACAGAGCCAGGAGGGAAGGACAGAGTTAACTAAACCAATCTAGGACTGTCAGAAGAGAATCATGTGCTGTTCTGGATTAGCAAAAAGACCCGCAGTCTCACTAGGTAAAAGGCTAAGGAAAGTTGGGTCAGAACAAATGTAGTCAATTAGGTAAGAGAAAATGGCTCCTTGGCCTGAGTGTGGACAGGAAAAAACTTTAACTGAAAATGCCTTCTTTGGCGAGACAGACTAACTGATGTTTAGAAACCAAGCTAAGGAAGCACTTTGGTCTCAGCTTAACACTGTCCCTGTGGGTAGCCCCATTTGTTTATTTTGCCTTGAACCTTCCAACATCCCCTTTGCACAAATCATCCGGTCTACAAACTCTTGGGCACTGTCCTCTTTTTAACCACAGCCTTCCGGCTCCTTCACAAAGCTCCAGGCCTATTATATTTCAACCTGCTTGTCATAAAGCCTAACAAGCTCTTTCAATAGCTTCCTAACACTGGAGAGTTACTGAGCTTTTAATGCTTCCTCAGCCTTACTTAAAAGAGGCTGGTACTGGAAAACCTAATATATTCAATGTGACAGGGCTGGGTTTACAAACATTCTTGTCTGGTTTCTATTGACATTTAAAAACAATGTTAGTGACAAAAATTTAATTATTCCTAAATTATGGAAACAAGGAGCTGAATTCATACTGAATGAACTTTTTTTGAACCTCTATTCATTTCACTTCAGATTTTGGCAGAGGGTTTTGCTGGTTTCTATTTTATCCTAACCAATTCATCCATGTTCCAGACTTTATATGTTCTGTGGCTGTAAAGCTTTCCTGTGGAATTTGCCCATTGCCACAGAATTGTGCTGGAGAAATCCAGCTCGGCTCTGAAAAATAAGAGAATTTTCTTCTGCTCACATGTACAGATAAAACTGAGAACATGCTCTGAGCATATGCTGAGTTAGCTTGCTCTCCATCGTGTTTCAGGCTGCCTCAAACTGCAATTCTGAGACGTGTGAACTACCTCATCTATCCCAGTTGGGGCTGGAAGGATTTCCCCCTTCCAATCTTTAGAGTCTGCTGATTTGCACTGTGCCACGGAAATTCGTCATTTTTGCTACCGAATTCCCTATTTTACCGCAGTCTAATGCTTTGTTTCCTTTCTCCTGACTTTGCTAAAATCCACCTACACAACTGCCTCTTACTTTCTAATTGCAGTGGGCACAAATTGAAATACAGGGAACTCCATTTAAATGCCTTTTTTAGATAAAACTTTTCCTGCAGGTATGATTGGACACTGGCACAGGTTGCCCAGAGAGGGTGTGGAGTCTCCATCCTTGAAGATACACAGAATGTGACTGGACAAGGTACCTAGGCACTGGGTGTGGACTATTTCCAGCTCTCTTTTTACCTCAGATCCTTTGCAACTGGGTGAATTTCTCCATGGAGGAAGATGTTTGCTGTATTTTAGCATTTTTTTCTGCCTGCACTGTTCCACAGTCCTCTCCAGCAACCACCCAGGGACCTAATGAGCCTATACAGGTCAAGTCCACAGGTGTCAGCTTGCCAAATCCATACACTGCCCTACTGCAGCTGGAAAATGATACATCAGCAAAGCCCTAGAAAGAAATTTTCCTGTCTATATGGAAGGGTGCTAAGGGTTCATCAGAATCACCTGGGTAGGAAGCAGAGAGCTGCCTTGACGAATACCTACCATCTCTCCAGCAGAATGAATTCACAGAGAGCAGAAAAAAGCTAAAGGAACAAAGATGAGTTTGGTGCAGAAAGATTAGAGGAGACTCACAGATGCAGAAGAGGTGATGTTTTGGCAAGGAATCTATAAGTCAACAAGTTGTGTTCATACCATGACTTCCACAAACAGCTGTATTGACTGGATAATTTCTGGTTCTCCCTACCTCCAGTAGAGCAAAGCAACACTGACACTTGTGTAAAATAACAGAAGGTGCTTCATTGCCCACTTTCAGCTGCACAACGACTACTCTCAATCCATTTATTCCACCATTGTTACATTCTGCCTGAAACTGAGATGGGATTTTGGTTGGACAGATTTAGCCATCTCAAATTTAAGTACTTAGTATCAGCTACTCATCCAGGCTCCCCTTAGAACAAATCAAAACACACAGATGTCTCAGAAAAGGAAGATTTCACTTCCCAGAGTAAGTATCTGAGACAGGTGAGAGAAACAAGAGGTTCAGACAAGGTTGTTGTGCATCTAGGTTTCCTTTAACATCAGTGGACAACAGCTTTTAGGTACTAAAAATTGGTTCATGAGCTTCCTATGATGGGCACTCACCTTGTCATTGCCACAACAATACAAACAAACAAAGCATTCCAAGTTTAGTTAACTACCACAAATATTTTTAAGCTACCCCGCAACACTGGTCATCTGAAGTGGAACAATACAAACTGAAAAGCTTATTAGCAATTAAATATTTTAGTCCATCTACAAGGAGCCCAAACAAATGGTCTGGTATCTCCCGTTGGCTGTAGCTGGTAAAATGAGAGTAGAGGCTCGTCAGCACATTTTCTGTCGTCTAAGAACAAGCAGGTAGGGATCAGAAAGTACTTTAGAGTCACCATCAGGAACTTCACAATGGACCAAAGAAAATTCAAGATATACTTCATTAACAACTGGAAATGAACTGGGGGTGGGAGTGGTGGGAGTGGTGAAAATCAATCTTCAAAACCATTAAGAAATGAAAGCTACCTGTGAGATACCATGACAGCAAAAGTTCCAAAATTGAATGAAGCATGAAAATTGCTTGGAAGAGTAGGACACTGGTGGGAGTCAGAAATCTTTTTGCCTAATTTTGTCTCTGATGCACTGAAATGACTTTGGCAGATCTTTTATACCCTTTGTGCCTCTGTATCCACATCTGTAATTCAGATCACAGCTAACCTGGTAACGTTTACCCCACAAGGATATAGAAAGGCTTGAAAGTTGAGATCCACGATGTGGCTTAGGAAACACAATTATTAAAAACATGAGCACTTGGGAGATGATCAATAACAGCTCTGAACAGTATTTTAAAATCAGGAAGGGCTCAAACAGCTGGAACTGAAGAAGTGTGTCCCCAGCTTAATTGCTTCATGGAGACTGGGACCTCTGTTCACTTCCAGAAGCACACATACCGACTGCCAGCAATATTGTGTGTTTAATCAATGCCTAAGCACAAACCAAACAACAACAAAACCAAACTGCCCAGACCTCACACACCTGTGACTTCTTGCACCTAAACCACAAAGGTCCAATAATATCCTTCTTTGGTGGGAACGAGTGTCCTGAAAGTAACTAATCCATAGCACAATGAAAAACCGCCCACAGACACTCAGATGATGGCACAGGTAGGAATTCAGCCTTACAGGATGCAGCCTCACTGAGAGATGATGCACCATGAGCAAGCCTCTCACTGAAGGTGATACAAGGAAATGCTGCAGGATTAATTTACATTCCTACTCCTCTTCAAACATCATCTGTATACAAAAAAAAAAAGTAAAAAATAAGGTAATTGAGTTACCATAATGAAACACTGAAATATGAAGTGATAGGTAATTGTGTCCTTAAACTAGACGAGAAAACTCATGTCCTTAAAGACCCCGTTCAAGTGCAAAGCTGTCAGTAGCATCAGTGTTAACAAATGACAGCAGAAATTTCATCCCATTTAAAACAGGCTGTTTTCACTATCTGTGAAAAGCTGATGTAGTTAAGCCATGGCAAACAGAAGAAAGTTACTGGAATTAGTGAGAGTGCATATGTTTCTGGGTTTCTAGGAAGGCTGAAGTATGAGAATTTCACAAATGTGTGGAAACTTCTGATAGCATTCCAGCTGAAACAAACTTGTAACAAACCCTGCAGAGAGGTTCATTCAACAGGATGAGCTAAGCAAGAAAACAGTCAGTTCTGGCTAGTTGCACGGATATTAGCAGCAGCTGTGAACTCAGTAAACAGCCCTATTTTCTGGTTGTCAAAAAGCTGCTAAAGCAGATGTGAAATGCATCAAAAATAGGTCACAAGCAGAAAACATGCAAGGGAATGCATCAATATGAGAGTGATCTGAAAATAGGTAATGCTGGAACACCTCGGTAGTGTTTATAACCCTGAAGTGTACCCAGCTCAGAGCAGCACCCAACAACAGGCTGCTTCACATGGTTCTTATGACAAGACCTTCCACAGACGGCACTGTCTGTGTGAATAAGGGTGTGGCGCTCCCAGCAGCTGAAGCGTCAGACAGAAGAAAAGGTACTGAATTGCACACTGCTTTCCTTCGGATTAGGTTTTCTGAGAGAGGCTTTCATTCCTGTCTTTCTCCTCACCCCCAATCCCAAATTCTATAATTAACTCAGACTGAGGTATCATAATGAGCCAAGTGTGGAATTTGCCACTACAAACAGATTACAAACTCACTTTGTCCGACAGGCAGCCCTCATGCAATAGTCATTCCTCCAGGGACTGAAATCATCACCAGCGTGGTAATTACATTCCCCCCTTTTTTTCCTTTCCCTTTATAAAAGCCCAAAGGACCCATTCCTTGTAATTCCCTCATACGGAGATCCAGTCAGACCTACTTCTAGGACTCTTGCAGTACTTAAAACACTTAAGTTCCTCTAATACCAGGTATATAAAGGAACAAGATTTAACTCTTAAGGGGCAGGTTAATACAAATAATGTACTTGGGCTATAACAGGACTAAACAAGGCACCTACGTGTCCTGTCATTCTCCTGGCGAGCCTTTGTGGTCTTCACAGCGCAGGTGTGAGACGGTCTTTGGCCAAGTGCCTTCAACAAGCACCACAGCCAGAAGCAGGCTCAAATACTTCCCACAGTCTGCAGGCGAGGACAGACACTCTCCTTTATCTGATTGCTTTTACTTCCATTACCATGGCAGGTTCTACCCCTCCAAACCCTAAAGACATTGTATAATAAAGCATTAAGAAGGTAAGACTAATCAGACAAAAAACAAAATAAACAAACAAAACAAAGCTGTTGATATACTCCACAGTAAGGTCAACTCGTATGTTTAACTGGGAACACAGATCTTAGGTAAGCATTCAGCAACTATATCCCTTAAGTAGCAATGGCTCTAGAACAGTGTTTAACACAAAAACACTGAAGAGACCTCATGCTATTAATGTTTTAGACCAGCAACCAGGCTTCCAGAACTTGTCTTCTCCCTTTCAGAGGAAGGGAGGAGGAAAAAAAAAAAACACTCATATCCAAGTTAAAAGAAACCCTTTGTGGTTTACATTCAGTTGAAAGCCTTTGCTGAAACAAATGTTCATTTTAGCATGGATTTATTAGAGACCAGAATCTAGGGTGAAACGTGCGAATTGGTGATGAGGTTAAAACTGGCAAGATAAACATAATAATCATTGTTATCAGTAGTTACGTGACAATGCTTAAAAGTCCTTTTTTTTTCCTTTAAGCTAGTGAGCTTTTATTATTATCGTTCATCTAAGCAATAATTCAAAAGTAGTCGTACTTCCTAACGCTAGCAGTGTGAATCTTGGAGGTTGAAGCATGCTGCTGCACTCTGCTCTTTTGAAGAACAGTTTTCTAGAAAAGGAGCCTGCAGAGGGAGAACAGAAAGCTGTTACTTTCCTACAAGGACATAAAAGGATTGTTTCATTCTTTCAGAAGAAATTGAGCTACGTACTTGTACTCGTTCTTGGCCAGCTTGTTCCCTCCCCTCCTCATGGGGCAGCACGTTAAACACATTTGGCTGCTGTTCTCCGAGTGCCGCAAGTGCTTTCATTCCAGCGGTGATGCGAGTTTGTGAAGCAGCTTGGGCGGGTAGGGACAGGAGCAGATTTAAACTTTTGCTGACAAACCGCTTAAGAACATACTTTCTGTCCCTACAGGTTGCAGTTCCTGGGTAAGCTCTCACTTTCAGAAACAGAGCAATATGCATTTTTACCAAGTAAATATCATGCAGACAAATCAGATGGTAACTATTTCAGAAAACTTGGCATAAGTTCCGTTTACGCAATGCTTTCCAAATGTTCCATATTTGCAGAATAAAGATAAAAAGTCTGATCTTTGTAGTCTGAACTTGCCTACTTGGTTTACTTTTCCTTTTTGGCCTAAACAGAACTTTTATGTATATGACTACTGATTTAATACAGCAAACCTAAATAAATCCCAATGAAAAAAACTGTCAGCTGACAAGGTTTGGCTCACAATTTGGGCCTTCTAACACTTGAACTCTATTTTCTCAAGTTGCTTTGAGATGTACTTGGGCTGGACTGAAAACAAATTCCATAAACTTCTTCCCTGAATTTTTATTGACTTAGTGACAGAGAAATCCTTCCTCAAAGACAACTCATAAACTGTTTCTCATCAAACCCTGTTACAGTGAGGCATTGAGTTACCTTTTGTGCTAAATCTGTTGATAGAGTGTTTAAAGTGGTGCTTACCCCAAGATTTCCACTAGCTGCAGCATGTTTTGAAAATCTGAAATTACTTACTTCAACTTGCCCGCAATAATCTGTGTTTGTCTAGCAGGAAACATAAGGAAGTGAATGATTAATTACACTCTTCCCAGTAATTTAGAAGTGTTGATGAATGCCAGGAAACATTGTAATGAGTACTGAAAAAAACCCCAAAGGCAATACATTGGAAGCCTTACTTGTTGCTTTCAATAGATGCAAAATAATTAAGTCTCCTAATTAGACACTACTTTTAAAAAAATAAATAACAATAGGTACATTTCATGCTGTCCATATTTTTGTGCAAAAATCACAAGCTGAGCACGGACAACTGTAGCCAACAATTGTTCATCATCACAACCCAGCTGCTTAATCTCAAAATTAGCAATGTACATAGACATATACACAGTCAAATAATTTCTCTTCAGTAGACATCTTTCAGTCTGTCATTCACTAAGCAGCTCTGTGCTTCAAGTGCATTCAGTGGTGAAACAAGCAGAAAATACTTCTGTGTTTCATTGTCATCTCAAACTAGGAGATCGTGTAAGGTACTTTATTCTGTTATGTGGTTCACACACAGATCAGAGGGGAAAGTTGCACATTCAGGAAAATAAAACATGCTACATAGTTCATTCAATTATCTGGAAAGCATTCTAAGCAGTTAATTATGTACACCAAGAATCTACAGGATTAGTAGAGTTGAGAATTTTCTCTGAGACAACGCAAAGAGATTTTGTTGTTGTATTTACACCGTATTAATTTCAACACCATGTTTTATATAATTAGTTAGCTTAAAAACTGTACAAAGTCTCATACCTTTACTTAATCACGTAATTCTTTACTGTGAGGGTGGTGAGGCACTGGAACAGGTTGCCCAGAGAAGCTGTGGATGCCCTATCCCTGGCAGGTATTCAAGGCCAGGTTGGATGGGGCGTTGAGCAGCCTGGTCTAGTGAGAAGTGTCCCTGTCCACAGCAGGGGGGCTGGAATGAGATGATCTCTAAGGTCCCCTTCCAACACAAACCATTCTGTGACCCAATGGTTTGCAGATTTCCATGAATTTGAACAAACCGAGTTTTAGAGTTCATGCTTTAGAGAGCTAACAGGAAAACTGGAAAGTTGGAGCCTCAGAACACACACACACATCCCCCCCCAGCTCCCCCATATATACACATATTTTTATCTTTCTTATCCCTCTTGATTATTTACTAGGACGTTGTGGTTGAGGAACACATTCAGGTAAAAAGTGAGCTTGACATTATCAGGAAACAATTCTCTTTGGGAACTATCAAGCATCCATTTATTTTTGTTCTTTCATTCCCCACTCTTCCCCTGCACAGCACTGTTGCTCTGAAGCAGCACCTTTAAGGGGCAAGTTCCAGCCTTTTTCCCTAAGGGAAAAAAAAAAAACCAAACAAACCAAAAAAAACCCCACAACCAAAAAACAAACCAACCAGCTGTGGTGCCAGAATAAAATCCATGGATAGTAACAAGCCATTTCCCCATTGCAGCATCTATCCTCGCTAAAATAAGATACTGAAACCCAGAGTAAAGAACAAGGTATAAGTAGTGAGAGAATATAACTGGCACATGTGTCGCTACTCTGAATGTCTATAAAGACAAGAGATTTTTTTAAGCTGCAGAGGAAGATCAAGTGTTGCACCTGCTGGGCTACACAGCAATATGCCACAGGAAAAAAAATCATCCAAATATCTGGGATGCTACAAACATCAAGGAAAGGCTTGGCATGTAGTAAAAGGACATGCTAAACAAAATTCTCAGAAAGATGTATACAGACACATCTGACCCGCTTTAGGGCAAGTACTTCAACTCTGTACATCAATCACTAGCAGTCCAAAGAGCATCCCGGACACGGAGTACAGAGTGATCAGAGATGCTGCCAGTACACCCCTGGGCAGGACCAGCCCAGGCTTGATGGCAGAGGGATGGTAGAGATGGCCAAAGCAGCACAAAATACCAGCAGGGGACCGAGAGAGAAAGCACAGTTAAGGGCTGTGTGCACGTTTACATGTGATCCCTTCTGTGCACATGGAGGCAACGTGGCTGATCGTGCGTGCTGCTTCGTGCTGCACCTGCTGCAGTGCTCTCACAGCCACAGAACTGGGGGGAAATTCCCATTATGCACTCAAGGGACAGACCAGAAAGCAGGTTTTTAACTGCCCCTAGGAAACGTTTAACCCAGCCTGGGAGGTTGAAGAGGCAGATGCATATTGTCTTCTCATCTCCTCTGGCTTCAGCAACAGTCTAATGCCAATGTCCTTCCCCACTGCATAGCCTTAAGAGTTCCCAGGGATCAAGGGGCTCTGCCTGAGCTGAAGCCCAGCTAGCAAACAAGGTCCACCCTCCCACAGAGAACGAGCATGCAGGGCAGCGAAGAGCAGGAGGAACCAAGTGTCAGATCATTTGTAGCTGTCAGCCTTCCCTTCTCAGCAATTACAGATTTACACAGACTGCTTGTTCTGCCCCAAAAGAGCAGAAGTCACTTCTCGGAGCACCCTAAAGTCCAGTTACAACCCAATTAACGTCTTAACCACTACTCCTGTGCAAGACAAGGTAGACCTTCAAGGCAGACACGCCAACTTGACATCCACTGACCCTGAGTAAGGGCATTTAATTCCCCTCACAGCACATGGATGCTTCTGCTTCGTGAGAGACACGATCGATGGAATCGACTGAAGGATCTCTAAGAGGCATTTTAAATCCTCAGTCTGGACAGCGGAGGAACAACCAGGAGCAAGCCAATGGGACCCAAGGCTCAGATTCCTTACAAGCAAAGTAAATTCCAAAGAAAGAAGCATATCAAAGATACGTGGTGCTATAACCTTTGCCATGAGAAATCTTGCTTAAACATTTATTAATGCAAGACAAAAAAAAAATTTCAGAATTTCCTTTTTAACATGCTAGAGACTAATTAAACAGAGACAGCCTGGTCCAAGCCCTAAGCAATGCTTCACGGCACGTGGAGGATACAGATTCACTTTAATTTTATCAGACAGTTACTTGAAATCAGATGATTGAGGAAGAGGCTTTACCTAGAGATAAAAGCTCAGCTCTTTTTTACTCCAATACAAAACACTGCTGTAAGGATTCCATCCTGGAAAAAAACTCCTATGCTACAATAAATGTAGAAATGGTCCCAGAGGTTTCATAAATGCACACTGCAGGCACTCGGAGTAGATGTGATCACTACATGTTATGCTGGCAACTACATGGTACTTGCATTCACTTTACTGTGGCAAATTGTGGAACATGTGGCTAAATAAGAGAGAATACAGAGAGAGCCAGAAAGACTGAAAGGATTATGAAAACATTAATGAGTAGGAAAGGTTAAAATACTTGTTTGTTTAGTCACAAGATGAAGAGATGAAAGATCATAATAGGTTTCCAAAGTGTAAAAAGCTGGGCTTTTACATACTAAGAGATTGTATGTCACCCTTTGCACACACACTACCATGAATGCAATTCTCAGTAGAGAGCATTGAGTTAAATATTAGGAGGAGAGCCTTTCCAGCTGTAGGTATAATTACACAGTAGAAACCAGGGGATCGTGGTATCCTCCTCGTTGGAGGGGCTTAAGTTAGAAACTCATCCTATCAAGAGAGTTTAAGTGCAGACCCTGCCTAAAAGCTGGTGACGTACAGGATGACCTCCTCAAGGGCACTCCAGGCTTGCCTTTCAGGCGCGCTCCGCATCTCGGGAACGTCAGGCAATTACCGCCCGGCTCCTCCCTGCCCCCGTCCAGCGCTGCGGCCTCGCGCGCGGCCCAGCTGCGGCGGCACGTCAGCCCCTGGGAGCCCGCGCGCCCGGCACCCGCCCGTTCCGCTGCGCTCCCTGTCGCCATTTGTCCCCTGTGCTCCCGGCCCGGGCGGCAGCGCGCGGCCGGATCCCCGCGAGCAGCGGCGCGGTGGGGTCTTGGGGCAACCGACGAACAGGGGATGGCACAGGGGGCCCTGCTCCCCGCTACCGTGTCGAGGGCGTAGGGAAAGGGTTAAAATAGCTTAAAGAACTACAAAAAGCGGGG
>VZTE01004907.1:287291-342875 GCA_013397775.1 Eulacestoma nigropectus | reverse complement strand
AGGAGGGTGGTGGCAAAATCAAGCTTCATCTAGAATTACTCGCGGGATTTTGCACTGAATGTGTCCGCTGCTGTGCCTCAGCACAGCTGTGCTCAGGGAGCCCCCTGAGCCCCTCACAGCCGCGACCTGTGGCGCGCGACGGAGCTCTGGGTGGGCGGCGGGAGCTGCGCGCCCCCTGGTGGCCGCGACCGGCACCGGCAGGATCGCGCGCGAGACCCGCCGCCCGAAAGGGCACGCGACAGTGCACAAGACCCGGACACGCGACAAGGCACGCGCACCTGAGCGACAGGGCACGAGATCCGGCCGCGCTACATGGCACGCGACAGGGCGCGAGACAACACTCGAGCTTCGGCCACGCGACAGTGCACGCGCACTTCCGCGAGAGATACCACGTGACAGGGCTCGCGTATTTGCGCGAGACGCGGGCACGTGACAGAGCACGTGCACCTGCGCGATACGTAGCACGCGAGCTTTGGCCGCGCGACAGGGCCCGCGCACTTGCGCGAGAGATACCACGTGACAGGGCACGAGGCCCGTGCACGTGACAGGGTGTGAGTCACGGCACGTGCACCTGCGCGTGATCCAGGCACGCGACAAGGCACGCGCAGCTGGCGATATAGCACGCGACGGGGCACGCGCAGCTGCACGAGAGATAGCACGCGACGGGGCGCGCGCAGCTGCACGAGAGATAGCACGCGACGGGGCGCGCGCAGCTGCACGAGAGATAGCACGCGACGGGGCGCGAGGCACCGGCGCGCAACAGAGCGCGGGACGGGCCGCGCGCCAGGGAGCGCGGGTGAGCGGCCGCGCGCTGTCGGCACAGGTGGCACGGGGCCGCGCCCAACCGCCACAGCGCGGGAGCCGCCCCGCGACAGGGCGCGAGCGGGGCCGCAGCGGCTGAAGCGGGAAGGCCGCAGTCACTCCGGCACAAACCAACACCGACCGCCGGCAGCGGCACAAAGCCGGCGCGGCCCAAGGGCAAGCCCTGGCGAGGAGGAGGAGGTCAAAGAACAAACGGTCTCGTGAGTCGCTCCCCCTCCCCAAAACAACGGCGGAGGGGAAGGGGAAAACACCTTAGAGCCGGCTCTGTGCTGAGTCAGAACCCCGACGAGGGCGAACAGGGGTGGTCAGAAGGGAAGCGAAGCTGGTCTGAGAATGGGCGGTGAGTGCAGAGGAGCAGAGAAGCGGAAGATGCTGCGTAGGAACGCGTAGGGGCAAACATGGGATGGCTTCAACTCACACCCAGGAAGCGGGAATTAATTTGTTTTTTAGGCTGCGGCTATAGCCCTAGCGGGATTTGCGCTGTCCCGAGCTTCTGCTGCCGCTCCCAGTCACAGACTGGCACCGAACATGACAGTAAGACACACCGCAACACCCCCCTCGCCTGCCCCCCTGACCTGTCCGTCCTTTCCCCTTGGGAACCAACAGCCCAGTTCCTCCTCCCCACTCCCAGACTCGTGAAAGCGTGATTTTCAAACCGTATCCTGGTGCTGTAAACCTTTCATTTAATGAACAAAAATATTACAAGATGTTATTATAATCTACTGGGACCTGTTGCTATAAAGTGATTTTGATAATATCAAAACACAAGAAAAGCTCATGTAGCAAAGTCGAAACCACATAGTCAAAAATGAACATTTTAATCTGAAGCTTCAACTCTATTTTTAATTTATATCTTAAGATAATTGAAATTCAGCTTGGGCTCGTTTCTCATTTTCATTTAAAAGCTACACACATTCGAAAGCCGTCAGGTGCTTGCTTCTGCTCTAGAAACATTCCCACATTTGCCTGTGCTTTCTCCTCAGCAAAAATTAGCACTGTTCGCCTTCTTCACTGAAACTCTCCACTCTGGAGGGTGGGAGGGGGGAAGTTTCAGCAGGTTGGTGTTTCCCCCACACACCCCAAGGTCACATGGCACAGGGTCAGCGATGTTACAGCTCCTTGTTTTCCATTAAGGACTCCCGTGGGGCTGGAGGTGTGGGCCTACCAATACCATTTTAACATCATAATCATCGTATCCATGAGGAGCTTCCTTGCAATTTAATTTACTGTTTAAACAAGCACAAACCTCACAGAACGCTTGCCCTCCAATTACTCTAGAGGTGGTTCAGTGACAGCAGTTTCCTCAAAGAGATTCAAGGCAGCAAAATAAAGCAACACAAAATGTTCTATTGATTTCCGAATCCCAAACACAGGAAGTCACTTAACTGAGGAAACAGTGACCTGTTACTAGCCCTACATGGAGAGAAAGGAACACACAGACCAAAAAAACCCAAACACCAAATTCAAGTCTGACAGTGGGAACTGCAGGTTTACTAACCAAAGTCCCACCAATATCAGCGTGACAGAGAAAAGGCAGAGCTACCTTGGCATCAAGTGCCCTACAGCATTCTTGAAGTTTTACGTAAGTGAGAAAATAGGTGTCAACTTTTTACAACTTAAAGAGACCTCAGTGTTTTTTAACAGAGGTGCTGATTCCTGCAGAGTAGATTGAAGTCCCATTACGAGAGTCTTTCTTCTCTTCTTTACGTTTAGTATCTCCTTCAGAAATCATCCTAGGTCTCTAGAAGTCCACGGATCACCAGTTAAATACTTTTTCAGACACAAGTATATGCTTCACAGCCTAGAAAACCTAGCACAACCGGGCAGGCAGCCAGAGTCTGTCTTCAGATTTTTTTTTTTTGACTGGCATGACTTAACAGCATCCCTTTTATTTATTTATATGAGGTACTCTTGTGACAGAATGGGGAGGATATACACAGAGATGTTAAGTATCTGTTCAGCTCTTCCCCATCATCTGTATCGTGCTGGCACAGCGCCTTGCAGAATGCACTGGAGCCTATCCATTTGCGTCCTTGGCTAGGAGTGGATTGCCAGTCAGGGTAGAACACACCACCAGTGTATTCCTCTGTTCCTCATAGGTGATGCTCAGGGGATGCTGTATTATGATCCTATAAAGAAATCTTTGTGATGTCATGCGTGCTATTATCTATATTTGAATTAGTGCATCAGTATTTATGCCTGTGTGCCTGAATATGGATGGATGTATATAGTACTTACCAAAGTACCTGCTCCCTGAGGAGAGGTATAAACAGATAAGTGACTGAAACAATTTAAAAGTTCATACACGTCTCTTAGGCTGCGCACTTGAGGACCGTGCTGTGGGAAGCAAGTGTGCAGACCGGAGGGCACACGCACCATTCTAACTCAAGTCCAGTCTGTGCTTGTGCTCACTCTAGTGCCCTGCAGAATTCTTCGTTCTCCTGCTTCATAGGCACCTATTGAAACAATTTCCAAACTGTCATGTGACAAGGGACTGGGAGAGGAGGAAGGGACAGACAAACAAGGTTGCTCTGTGTTCTTTACAATACAGAACAGCAGCTGGTGGATTTTTTTTCCCCCACCCAGACAGACTAATTCCTGTGATGGAATTAAAATATTACTTCCTACATATGAAGCAAGCAAGTATGAGTTGGGAAGAGAGCACTGCAGAAAGATGAGAGCAGTAGAATGATGTGCAAGATTACGGGAAATCCTTCTTGAACAAATAGAGAGAAAAGCAGCCTAGAGGTGTGTGAACTCTGGAAGAAGCAAGTGTGTTGTAGGGAGAAACCCAGTTTCTCACTCTCTGCCATAACACCTCATAATAGGGAGACTGAAGCAACCAAGGGGAAAAAATGCTAATTAGCATGATGTGAAATTATGCTGTACTCATTTTTCTCTTTAACTTTGTTTTCAGTTTTGTAATTAGCAGTTCATTGTGTGCTCTGCTAGAATCACTGTGTTTCATTTTCAGCATGAACAGTGTTAAGAGTGACTCAGGCAAGCAGCACCGCTAAATAGCAGAGTGCTACAGACAAACTCCTGGTTGCTCAGGGGCACCAGGCCATACTCCCCATCCACTGATGGTGTCAAGTGTGCAGACACAGATAGGTTTTCCTCTGCTGGGTGTTAGCCAACACCCTCTTCTCCTCCAGCCCTTGAGCAGGAATGACACAGCTCCCAGGCTCCTGTCACCACAGATACCTTACCTGCCATCTTAATTTTCAGGAAGCAAACGAAAGTTAACTTTGCCTTCCTCTGGGTAAAGAATGGGGTGTGATGCACACACACACATTAAATACCTTGTTTAAAATCAGATCCTTTGCCGCAAGAATATTTTTAATGACATTTTGTGCCAGACACCACCACCATAGATTGCTTCCTCTGTATCCTGGGAAACATTTGCCCCCAGTTTTCAGGCAGGCAGCCTGTCCCTGTGCTATCAGTCTGCTCCAAAGCTTCAAGATAGTGATAGAAAGAGGAGAAAATATAACAAAAACCAATACCTCTAAGTCTCCCACACTGATTTTAGTACACATTATGCAAGCTGGTAGACTAGGCTTTTGTACCAGAGGAGATTAACCAGGATCTGCAGTAGCACAGACAAGGATGTGCATGTGTTCTGCTGCCTATAAATAGGCTCTCCACTTAACAAAAACACAACCCAAACAGCCAGCTGTTAACAACTAGACCACAGAGTCTAGGCAGCAATTGCTGCTTGCTGAATAAATCTGTGCAACCTACTCATGCTTGAATTGGCAAATGATGTACAGATTAATGTTTGATGAGAGGTGATACTATTAACATGATCTCTGAAGAGGCAGGAGTGAAACATGCTAAGCATGAAAACAATCTTTGAACTGCTTCTCAGCAGGGCTGTGAGTGGGGCTTTCCAGAAGTGAGCATTTTTAACTCACAGCTTGCCACTTGGCAGGTTTGGCAAGAACAGCGAGGACTGGCAAAGAGAGGAAGGCCACCCCCACACCTAGGGGATTGTCTTTGGCTTGAGGCTTACCTCTCTCACAGGTTTCTTTGGTGATCTGTTGCCCAGCTCTGTACTAGAGATGCAGCAGTACCCTGGAATAGCTACAGGAGTATTCCAAGGATGAATGTACTAAAGACAGGACAAGCTAAACTCTTCTCCTAGCCCTAAATACGGTCACTTCAGGGCAGACTTAGGTCAGGGAACAGGAATGCAGACAAAAGTTTGCATTCTGCTAAGCTCAGCTGAGTCTGACAGTTTTACAGGAACCAGCCCTCAAAGCTATACTGCAGGTACCCTGCAACAAAAGTAGGGTTTGATTAGGTCATAGGAGAGCCAGTGCTTCTGGAAAACTGTTTCTCCCTGGTGCAGACTACTTGCCAGCAGTCCAGAACCTTAGCACTGTTCCAAGTCTCATGTGTTGACCTGACTGTAAGGCAGGACAGAGATTCACAAGGCCAACCTGGTTTGATTTCCTAATTAAAATAAAACAGCCAAACAAAACACCATACCACCAAAAACCAAACAAAACAACAACCCCCAACGCCAAACAAAACAAAACCAGCCCCTTTCTTTCAGTAAAACATCTGAATCCTGTCTTAAGGCTGATTTTGATGATCATTCAGTCCAAAAGGCTTAAGCAAGGTGACTCCCACACCACTGGGCTGGGGCCCCCCTGATACAGAACACAGCCCTTCTACCAAGGCTGTGCCATGACAAACTGCTGGTTGACACACGTGGACTTCAGTTCAGTTCTGTAGCTGAGCTGGAGTTGAAGCTGCTGATTCATCTGGCTTGTATCACCTGTGCCAGAATGCCTGCACCCTTGGCAGGCACGTCTACTTTTACATGTTTGAACCAGCCACACAACAGAGGTCCCCTCATCACATGAAACAGCAGCTTTGACACCAGAATATCCATGTAAATAAAATACAGCACAACCCTACCAATGTCTTGCTCTTTCTTTTTTCTTTTTTTTTTTAATTAGGGTGAGTAACAAGAATGAAGATCTTTACAGCTTAGTTTTTTAAACCCTGTGATATTTTCCATTAAGCACGCCAGTATGGATTCCAGATTCAGGCCAGGCTTAGACTGCAACAACTTCCCAGAGTTCAGAAGCAAGACTCTGCATTAGGTAAGCAAAGCAGAATTATGCTGAGCATTTGGAGACAGCAGCTATTACAGAAACAAACCAAAAAATTCATACACATCCAGAAGGACCCAACAAAAAGCTTAAAAATCCCTTAAACAGGCACTCCTGAATTTAGGCATGGTAAATCCAAATTGCACCCTGTTCCTTCTCCACCTTGCTTTCAGCCAGAGGTTTCTGCTCCTGTAATAGGAACGGAAAAATACTGCTCTTTTATGTAGTCTTCACAGGCAGCTTATGACAAGAATATAAGGCCGTATGCAAGAATATAAGGCTATAAAAGATTACAGCAAACCCTGCCCATTCTTACCTGTCAGAGCTCTTAGAGAAAACTACTAAGGCCACACTTTGAAATTTATTCTAGCACAATTATTTTAAAGGCTGTCATAAAGTTTATGAAGGACAGAGTGCTTACTTTTTCACCATCCAGCATGGACACCCTCTAACTAAGGGCAAACTGTGTTTTAAAGGTTTGCATAAAATGACAAACTGCATTAAAAGCTTGAAATTCCTTTCAGAGGAAGCTAAATATAAATCAGTATATCTTAGAAAAAAGGCATGGGGATAGAGGAGGTAGTTGATGGTGGAAGGCCAGAGGGCACTTTTTATTTCTTTCTGGCTGTGAGGCTCTCACCTGGGTACTGGTTTTGGCATCTAAAGATATTTTTTTCCAGACTGCATATCAGATAACTGTCAGTTCTAGAATAAGCACAGTGTGGAATACCTTGAGAAGCTGACATTGTATCAATAAGCCATATGTTCTCCTTTAATGGTCACAATGGGAGTCCCTTGTAAACAGCAGGAGAGATTATCATGGATATTTAAAGGCTGAGCATTTGCTTAACTTACTCTGAAGAGAAACATTACTAGTACCATTATGTTGGTCGTATGTTAAACTATGTACAGCACTGAAGATCTATGGTGTCAGGTGATACAAACCAAATCAGAGTCCCAAATGGTCTGAAATCAGTTTGTAGTATTCCTTGGCAAGAATGCAAGTTCCAGAGCTTGAAACATGACTGAATTTCTTTATTGATGTTTTTCGTCTTTATAAAGTGAATACAAATGAAAATCCTTGCTCACAAATGCACAACAAAACATGATTTCCAGTCCCACTATGCACTGTTATCAATGCACCAGTACGAATTGCTAAAATATTCCCAGCAAGGCTTTTATAAAATTTGTAAAGGCTGGTTCTTCATAGGTCTTCAAACTGCATTGAAATCCTTAATTTTCAAATGTTTTCTGTGTATATTTCAGTTTTGAAGAAAAACAGGTAAACAGAATAAGCTGCAATTATGCTTTGCTTTTACAATAACTCTAGCACTTCTAATCAGGAAAATGCAGATCTTGGATGCTCTTGCCAAGTTTAAACAGTTTTACATTTTACATTTCTATCTCTGATAACTGCTGAAATAATGTTCTGTTGTAACTCACCAAATTCCATGTTATCACCCTCAACAACAGCAGGTCCTTGGGCACACTAACTTCTTTTTTACAACAATGAAGCTAGTCTGGAGTGAAGAAATACACAAATGCACACTAGGAAAAGGTATAAAAATTCCACCAAACATCAGCCACACCACTTTTCTAAAAAAATGAGCAATTGAAATACAGGAGGCAAGACTTCTACTGTGTGTTTGCATTTTGCTTTTTCCATTTACTGCAGTAACAAACTGTTCTGTTGCACTCACATGGCTCTTCACTGGTTACACTTGCAAAACTGAAAGCCATTTGCAGAGGGAAATCAGCAGAGCAGCTGTCAACAGCAGAGTAACTGTGATGGTCCTGGTGTCATCACCCAAGCAAAATGCCAACTTTGGAACTCCAGCAACCTGACAAGACTGTGTAAGCCCACTGCAACCTTTTATTGTAAGGTTTCATGTTAGGATTTCATCTCCAATTGATCACACATGTCAGAAAAGCGTGGGATTGTTGCTACCGCTTAGGAATGCAGCATACAGCTCATGCATACAGAGAGGGCAGTACTTGGTCTAAGAATCTGTTACATCTTCAGGAAGGGGGTTTGAGCAGCAGTAAAGATGCAAGTCTCCTCCTGTCTCTTTACACAGGGGACATTTTCCATCCTGACTACCAGCTTCTGCATCTCAATGCCCACTCTTCGGCGCACCTGACAGAACAGCCCAGGCTTTGCATTGTAATGCTTTATTGTAAAATTGGAATTTCAAGCGTTTACAGTTACAGGGCATAGCTTTATGAGCTCTTCTGCAATGAAATAATTTTAGTTGTTTTGTTTTAGACTGCTCCCCAGTACAATCTTCCTGACTTCTTTCAAAAAAGCATGAAGCTGTCTGTGCTCCTCTGGTGGTACTGGTTTGTCATCAGTCCTCACTTAGTAAATTAGCAAAGTCATCCATGAAGTGAGCTGGGGAAACAGCATCATCCTGTGCTCTCCTGTGCAATGCTGCAGCACACTACTATAAATAGCTGCTGCCTTTCACTCCAGAGATGGAAGCTTCCTGAGAACAAGACATTTCTGTACTCAGGGTACATGCATGATACGCAGCACACTGATATATCACCACTTGTCCATATGTAAAGTGAATAGATTTGCAATATTTCCCCAAACAAAAAGCTGTCCCAGCCATACAGCAAGTATGTTTCTAGTAAACACTCTTCGGCCTCCACCCCCCCAAGCTTGAGCAGTTGCATTTTATCTCATGTTTTTCAAATTTTATTTCCACAACTGCCAAAGCAGTTCCATGTTTCTGCTAATCTTTTTTGAAATTGAAGAAAGTGAAAAATGTTTCAGGAGAAATTTTGGAACATCTTCAGATTATTTTTTTTTAAAAAACATATTTTGTTTAAGTAGAAGCAAACAACAAGTTTTTGATCTCAGCTCTCACATAAAAATCTGGACCATTCCACATTTAGATGGAAAAATGGAATCAATCTATTTCTGAACAGAATTGGCTCTGGGCAAGGATAGGCAAAGCATGAAGGCCACTCACTCAGAAGAGGGCAGAAGCTGGAGGGATGTTCCCTGGCAAAGGGAAAGGATGCACTGAATCAAGGGGCGGAAGAAGTGATCACAGAGGGTTAAAACATGGATACAGGACTATGAACCAGTTACAGATAAAAGAGCCTGGGAGTCTAAAGGAATTTGCTATTGAGCAGAGAAGCAAAGCTATGGCACTGCTTCCTTAGAAGCTCTGACAATTTTGCATTAAACATCTGCTAAATGGTATTTGATCACTGTGCCAAAAGGACATCTCTGATGTGTTGCTCCCTGTAAGGACAGACTGCATTTGGCAAAGCAATAAGCCACTCTCTGCCCCATGCTTCTACCAGACCCAGGAGATGAGGCGTGCTGGCTCCACCTCACTGCACAGCCAGGCTCCCAGCAGCACAGAAATGCCACCAGGAACAAGTAGCTCCTTACCTCATCACTTCTCCCTGCCAAGAAAGCATGAGAGCCCAGTGCTTTGCCTGTTCAAATTCAGGAAAAAGGTGTTTGAAGAGCTTTGCTCAGCACAGGCAGCATTCTGTGAACAGTGGAAGAGCTCTAATTAACTGCACAGACTTCATCTCAGCAAAATGTTTTAAAAGAAATTTTAAAACTACATGAATACTCCCAGTTAATCCATAAGGCAAAGAGCTGAATCACAGACTCTGACAAGGCAGTCCCTGGAAAGCAGATAGATATGTCATACACTCCATTTCTCATTCCAGGAGCACCCCAAGTCCAATGTGTAGCAGCTCTATATGCATATAAGCTGAAAGGAGAATGTCAGTTTCCAACACTCATGAGGAAAGTTCAAATCTGGAGTCTAATTAACTTCACAAATCTCCTTCACCCGTGGTGTAGGAAAGTTACAAAGGGAGACTGACTTGACTGCATGCCAGACATAGAGATTCCAAACAACGGCATTTCTCCTGAGCCCTTCCACAAAGCCCAGACTGCAGTCAGGACAACCAAGGACACCAGCTCATCCAGGCTTCCGGGCTGTCCACCAGCCTGGGTCACTTCAGAGCCAGGTGGTGCTCTCTTGGGACAGCACTTTTTCAGGAGCAGAGCTGTCCTGTCCCACAGAAGGAGCTCTAGTGTCACTTCACAACAAAGCAAGGCTGGTGCCTAGAATATTCCTGGTCCATTCCAGTAACTACAAGTGCCTGGGATCACAGGCCAATTTCATTCCCTTTAGAGTAACTTGCTCCTAACCACAGTCTTATCGCAGCAATGAGTAGAAATCTCAAGGTGAAGCTATCTGTACATCTGCACTTCCTTCTCCATTAGCACAGCATCTCATGTAGCTTGTACCCAGGACTGGAGAAATATCGCCAAGAGATTCTCTTGTTACATCTCCTTCTGACCACACATGTGGGCACATCTGGAGGTTGGGCAGAAAAGTGATTGAGAGCAGCTCTGCAGAGAAAGACTTGCGGCTGATGGAAAACTCACGTGAGCACAGTGCGCGCTCACAGCCCAGAAGTCCAATGGAGTCCTGGGGTGCATCCAGAGCAGCATGGCCAGCAGGGCAAGGGAGGAGATTCTGCCCCTGTACTCCACTCTGGTGAGACCCCACCTAGAGTGCTGCATCCAGCTCTGGGGTCCCCAAAATAAGAAGGACATGGAACTGTTGGAGCGAGTCTACGAAGTTGGTAAGAGGACTGCCCTATGAAGACAGGCTGAGAATGTTGGGACTGTTCAGCCTGGGAAGAGAAGGTTGTGTGGATATCTCATCAAAACCTTCCAGTATTTGAAGTGGGTCTTCAGGGAAGCCAGAGGGACTCTGTGTCAGGAACTATAGTAATAGGATAAGGACTAATGGGTACAAATTGAAAGAGGGGAAATTTAGGTTCAAGATTAGGAAGAAATTCCTTACTGTGAGGATGGTGAGACACTGGAACAGGTTACCCAGAGAAACTGTGGATGCCCCAACCCTAGCAGTGTTCAAGGCCAGGTTGGCTAAGGCCTTGGGCAACCTGGTCTAGTGGGAAGTGTCCCTGTCCATGGCAGGGGTATTTGGACTAAATGATCTTTTAAGGTCCCCTCCAAACCTTAACATTCTATGATTCTAAGAGCGTTCCCTATTCTGATAGGGCTTTAGTTTGCCCCTGTGTAGGGGTTTGCACTTCCAGGTTCCTGTATTCCCTTAGGAAAGTGTATTTCATCGCAGTTCAACAGCTTAGGAGGAAAAGCCTGGCAATTTCTACTGTACCTTTGAGAACTTACTCATTGGCTTAAAATCTGATGTCAAACCTGGCATCACATGTTCCAGGTAAAATGGTATAGGTCTGAAAAGGCCTGGGGAAAAGGCCAACTCAGCCCACAGTGATGCAAGATTTCTGAACTATATCCAACCCACCGAATTAATGTGCATTGAATATTTTTGGAGAACAGATGCCATTATGAGTTATTTCATACCTGCATAGTATGAAGTCTGCAAGGACTCTTCAGTGGCAGAAACACAAGCTTTCTCAGAAGACAATGACATCCACCCATACAAATAGGACCCCATTGAGACCAGCAGACATAGTCAAAAGACTCACCGGCAATTTCAGCAAGATGGAAAAGGCCTGGTGTATTTGGACTGAAAGCAAAAGGATCTAAAACAGACATGAGGAGCTTTCATCAAGATCAACTTGAGAGAGGAGCAGGAAGTTTTTGCTGTTGCTTGAGAGGGGGGAAAAGAATAAAGAGAGATGCAGATGCACTTCAGATAAGCACCATCACTCAGCTTTGTGAAGTTTTTTCTAGTTGGATAAGAAAGAACTTGTACCTTTCAGGCAAGCTGTGTTCTGCAGAGAATTGGATGCAGAGGTGGGACAAAACACGGAGGTTCTGAACACCATGAAGATCAGTCCTTCAAAACTTACACCGACACAATCAGTGTGCCCCCCACCTACACACACACAATCAGTACTTCACCATACTACAACTAGAATCATGAGAAGTTAGCCTGAATCCTTGTTCAAGAGAACACTGTGCCAAAGTTGCCTTGAACATTACAGCAGAACTGCTCTCACACATCCCCTGCTCTCAACTAAGTAGCAGTTCCTGACTCTACTAGTAATCAGCAGAATTAACTTTTTCTTGCTGGACAAGAAGGAAAACAGCAAGTTATAACAGAAATTCCCATCTCCTATTTGTCAGACTTTCCTTAAACTATTCCATGTTCACGAGAAACTTGCAGCTCCAAAGAGAACACTTTAAGCACCCCAACTCCTAGTAGCAATTCAAGCAGAGTTTCAGTGCTATTCACTTGAATAGCATTCAGTCAGTCAGGGAAAGTGAAACAATAACATATGTGAAACAGCTTGAATCCTGAGAATATGATCTATACAGAATTAGTTAACAGAATTTTTTTCTTTAAACCCACACACTCACCATAACATTCATTTAGTAAATCTGAATAAGAACTGCATTCAAGAGAACACAATCTGCATGTGAACATTCTGTGAAGAGAAAGAATGAATTCCATGAATCAATAATTTGGTTCAATTGTCTTGGTTCTGTTTACTATCTACACTATGTTTGATGAGTCTTAAGTTATTAATGTTGGACATACTCTGTTTTAAATATCTGTATAAGGCTCCAAGTGAACAAGGTTTGTGTTTACTTTGACTTCAAAGATAATTAAGCATCTGCAGAGTTTTCCAGACTGAGCTGGACTTTATTAGCTCTGCTGTCATAAGTTCAGAAAAAAATAAATCTCTACATCATGTAAATTTGAGGCAAGAGGCCCTTCATTCAATATCTCTTATATTTTGCAAAACAATACTTTTTACATAATGTTGGTATCATATATAGTATTGTAGTTAACATTAGCATAATAACGATGACATATGTGCTATTACCATTACAATGTTGGCGTGTTGATTTTTAGTATTGACAGAGCTGCCTGAAATATCTACTGTTTACAACATTTGTTCTAGCTAAAGAGATTTGGTAGAATTTGCTAATCAACTGCAACCACTTCCCACCCATAAAACTGATGCAAATAAGGGAAAAAAACAGCTAGAGGGATCCAAAGACATAAACACTTTTACTTATAACTCTGTAAAGAGAAATCCCTCTCTCTCTCTCTCCATATGGCTTTCTCTTGGCTCTTAATCATCTTTTCATTGGCTTCCAGCTGGCTGTCTCACTATCAAGACCAACTTGTTATGCCAGAGTCAGGCTCAGAAAGATGAGAGCTGCAGAGTGGCATGACTGGATGCAGCAGTCTTTACTAGGGGCAAGTCTAGCATAAAGGATGCATAGCAGGGTCACTTCACTTGCCTCAGCAAAGCAGCCACCTCTGTGTTCCCAAAACACAGCAGCAGGTCTGTGTTCACACTTAGTAGCAGGAGCGAAGAACGACTACTACAATTGAAGCTACGGGGAAATTCTGCAGGCAGAAGTGTAATTACCTGAGTGGGAATTCTGGCAGAAAACCCAGACCTCTTTCTCTCCTTAAATAGAAACAAATACTGTGCAGTCACCATGGAGAGATTACGTACAGCATTTGGATGACATACAGCACTGAAATACAACACACACACACAAGAGAGCCAGCCATAGAGCTGGTTTAGCAAAGCACAACCAAGTCAGGTCTCCACTGACTACAGCCACCATTTTAGCCATTACCCCAGTCTTACAAATATTAAGCTATGTGTCAAAATTCAGGCTCTGCATTAAAGGTCATCTCTGCAACTGTTTAGTCCATCTGGGAGTACCTGGAGCCTGACATGACAAGAACGAGACAGAGATGGAAGCACTCACAAATTGATCTACCACCACCCAGGTAAGATTTCAAGTCGAGAACAGAAGAAAACCACAGGGAAAGAAACATATAGGGCCTGTGTGTGAAAGCCTATTTGGATTTAGCTAAGCAGCCAGTCACTGAAGTGCAGCAGTTCTTGTACAGTCTGTAGAGGCTTTGACTTCAGTTGCAAAAATTCTTAGTTTTGGTCCATGTCCAACAGCTTTGGTTTCCAGTCACCCTATGCATCCAAGCCCACCTCCTCATCTGTCTCTCTATCCCTTCTTTCTGCTCATTCCACAAACCAGCTCATTTTTTGCCTACTGCGCCCACCAGCCTCCAGACTCAATCCCAGCTGCAGCCCCCCTCTCCTGGGGTGGATTTTTCCCCTCCACTCCATTACCCATGTCTCCAGCAGACAGCTTCCTCCTTGGGGCTGCAGCAGCACTCCAGGGGGAGTCACCAGAGCACAGGGGAAATGGACACTTCTTTCCCTTTTCATGCACAGTATGGGCTGCAGTCTTGCAGTCTTTTCGGCTTCAAACTCCCCCCCACAAATGACTACCTGTGCTCACTAGTTGTCAGGGCACTTCCTCTTTAGCCACCAGACTATTCAGTCCTGTTTTCAAAGATAAATATGGCTACTCAGAGTCCCTGAAAAATCCACCATCACTTTCTATTGTTCAAAGTCAGCAGGACTGTTACCAGATGAAAAATGTCAGAAATTTGCCTCTCCCTTTCAAATCAGCCAAGCTTTGTTTTGTTAATAACTGCAGTCAGCTTCCAAACCTTAGGGGAATGCCTTTTATCTGCATACATGTCAGGGTGGTGATACTAAATGGGAATCGGTCGCTTAGGAGGACGAGCAAAGCCTTGCTGTGTATCAGAAATGCCATTCCATGGATAGTACTTTTCTCCCCTCTCTGCAGCAGCTCACTAAATCGCAGAAATTGGAGACAGCTGATAAGGTCGCAGATACCAAGATGTCCTGCCTCCCATTTAGTTTTGCCAAGCATCCTGCAAGCCATCAAACAGCTTCAGATTTGGAAGTTTTGAAAACAACTCTCCTCATTTTAAAATATTCATACATTTCAATTTCCTCCACATACCACTAGCAATTACAGAAACAGCTTTCTGATTTTGTAGTGATTATTCCCCAGCATGCACATCTCTGTGACTGGCTTTTGTTTTCATTCTCACAAGACAAGGCATAGAGAGACCTGCACTTTTTCTCCCCTTTTCATCATTACTAGTTTTCTCACAGCTCCTCTTTCTCTCCAGTTTCCATGTTGTGCTTCACATAGGCTCCATTCCATGTGTTTTCTTAAAGGCAAATATCTTAATTTGTATTTATGAAAATCCTCTATTTTTCACATACCACACATCCTGGTGCCTTGACTGTACTGAAGCTTGCTTATTTTTAGTGTTACATATTAATGAAAAGCTGCTAAAATGAGAGAAAGGATTTTCTATCGTCATTCAGCATCAGCGTGAGAGCAGTCTGCTCTTGAAAGCCTGTAGCTCTGATTGTTCAAAAACATACTGTTCACCAAGTCAATTTAATCATATGCGTCAGATATGAAAAGTTCAGGCTCTAAGTGCACAAATACTGTTGAGATCTGAGAAAGTTCTTTGCCATAAATATTAATGGGGGCCAATTTCATGCCACTTGTTACATCCCATGTACTCTTACTTCTTCAGACTATCACTTGTCTTGTCTTTTATGTGCCAATAATCAATTTGTAAAGCATAAATCATAAAGCTTACCTAGTTTTTGATTATGCTACAGCCTATGATTTTACATTTAATCAATTTTCTTACTTTGGTGACATTACTTCCATTTTGTCACCTTATCTGTGTTTGAGGGAACAAATAAAAATCACCTCTTTGAAAAGGATTAAAATTTCACCTATTATTTACTTAAAACCAAGTTTTAGAACCACACCATCACAGTAAGCATTTAATCAGAAATGCAAACAAGAAGCTCAACCTGTACATCCTGTTCTGCCCTACATCAAGTATCAATCATATTTCAGCATTACCACATGCAACCTGCAAACATCTGCTAAAGAGAGAAAACAGAACAGCAACAACAAAATATCCACACACCAAAAGTTTACTTGACTTGCATTCTGTGTGAATTCCGACTGAACACAAGAGTCAGGTCCCTATTGATCAGGGATGAAAAAAGAACAAGATGTCTTGTAAGACAGCTGTTTCTCAAGAGACAGCAGGTGCACATTTGAGAGTGCCTTGCAGCGCCAGGATGCCAGCACAGGTAGGTACAGTCACATACGTGCTCCGAGCCCAGTAGAGGCACTCGCTAGAGAGAACCTGGAAGCCCTACAGGATCCTTAAGGCAGTGCTTTGTACAGTCAAGCAAGGCACACTGGGGCAGGGAAGATCACTTTAGGCTCCCTGCCACGCAAAAGAGTTTATTCAGCTTTCCAACCAGACCAGCTGAGGGCTTGGACTGGAGAACAGAATGCAAAAGGCTGCCTGCAGCCAGCCAGCCAGCCAGAGCGATCACTTAAGCTGGAGTCACACTGTCTCAGCAGTGGGGTTCATGTGATTCTGAAAGTCCATTGGCATCACTATTTAAAAGAGACATTAGTCACATAAACATCTCCGTTTCTCATGTACACACAGAAAATTTGACAAGTTTTAAAGAAATGTTGCCATTGTAAGTCAGGTCAGGGTAAGGTCAAAAAGTGACATTCATTTGTTACCAGAGTCTCAGGAAGTTAAAAAAAAAACCCCTAAAAAAAAAATTCCTCATCATTATTAACAATTACTTGAGCTTTTGCTCCCCTTCAAAAGGTTTTGAATCCTTATTTCATACAAAGAGTCTGTTTCATGTAAATATTGTGGGGGAAGAAAATTATATTTCTTCTAACTATAACTAGCTGATGATATCAGCACAAGTGACCCAAGACATGCTCTTCAACTGAAAGCACTGACTTAACATTTCTCTGCTATCTTTTATAACAACCTCTTGAAAGCATAAACTATGGCTGGTTTTTTCTTTTTTAAAATCTCCTGCAGATATCTACTTCTAAGGATGTGAACAGACTCAAACAGTAATCAAGAAGTTGTACAATGATCTCAAAGGATGCTTAAAACATCTTCCCTAGTCACAGCCTGTCCCTGTCTCCTGATGACATTTTCTTCCATTTAGAAGCTTGCCTTACTGCCTGGAATTCCAGATTTAGAACTGATCTTTTCCCACGGCTAATGGTGTTGAAGTATACTTAACAAATTCAACCAGACACTGAAATGTGTGTATTTTACATGACAGTATCTTGTTCATCTAACAGCTTGAGTTCCCACAGTAGGTTCACTAACACCCTGAATGGCTTATACAGACTTGGTACTCCCAGACCAGCATCCCAGCTCCACAGAAGAAACATACTCCCTCTCAGCTTATGAGAGGAGTGTCTGGACAAGGACAATGATGTCTTTATGCCAGGACATAAGAAGAAAGCTTTCTGTGGAGTTACTTATTGTAGTAACAGGCCCTGGCAACAGTTAGACTCCATGGTGATAACAAATAACTAAGCTCTCAAGGAAGAGAATGGGGCATTCCTGCTCCCTGGACTTGCAGCAAGGAGCAGATGGTCACAATTTCACCATGGGCTGCAATATTTCTATCCAGGCTGCAGTCGCACAGCTGCCGTCTGAGGGGCTACAGAACAACCAGGGAGTCAAAAGCCAGGTGGTGACCTCTTCCCCACGGACTCTGGCTGAAGTATGTTAGGAGATGCCTTAGCATGCAGGTGTACCAGGAGGACATATGCACACAGACATGGTTTTGCTGATGTTAGGGGTAGCTCTGGCTCTGTCTGTCAGGGAGGTCTTTTAAGAGAAGGGCTATCACTCACTCAGCTTAATACAATCCTTCAGCTACAGGGGAAGCAAATTCACCATTTGGCCACATGCATGATCTGATTTCACAGCACCTGAAAAGTTGCTTTTCACAGTCTGTGCCACTTGCCTCATTAAAGACACAATTATAGGCACTTATCTCTCACACCAGTGATGAATTACAACCCTGCAGCAAGGTGGATTTTGCCTCAAAAAGTTATTTTGAGGCAGGGGGCTTGTATATATGCAAATATTATATATGCAAGATATATATGTGAAGCCACTTTGTGAAGCTTACAGAGTTGAGCTGGCTTAAGCCGAGACATACAGAGAAGAGACAATACATCTAGGCTCTAATCCTGCCTTATTTGGAGGTTCAAAGCTATTGTTTAGAAAGTGCACAGGTTAACACCTTACCAAGTGCTAATTTAAAACTCAGTTTTAAATTTCTAACCAATGTTCTGCACACAGAAGGCACTTATAGTACTGAAACAATACTCCAATAGAGTCAAATGGATTATGGACACATTTAACCTTAAAGTTATTGCTTTGTTTTGAAAAAAGAAAATGAAAAATAAATTTTGAAATGGTCCAAGAGACCTTCACTCACCATCCACCTGTGACAGAGCAGGGATAAGATATCAGGAATGCCTCTGTCTTCCACTGCACTTTGAACCTCCCAATTCTATAGGGCTACTCTAGATAGCCCTTTAAATGTTTAGATGCCCAAGTAGCTTTTCTCATTTGTTTCTTCATCTTGCTGTAGACTAGAAATGACAGTATTGATGGAAGAGAGACAGACCTTCACAGGCTGGGACAGCTTGAATAACAGGGACTTCAAAGGATGGAGCCAAACTTGAAGATGAGACCAGCAAGGAAATCTTCCCCAAGGAGCTACCATGAAGATTTACATCTTTTCAGATAAGCAGCAATTCCCAAAGCACAGGTAAAAAATAACTGAAGTTCACAACAGCTCCACAAACCAACCTAGGAGGAAATAATCTTGAATGTCTATTGCTACAGCCAGTTTCCATACTCAAAAACGTTCATGCTGTGACACCACACAGATTGAGCTCTTAGCACTGCTTTAAAACCATGCAATAAAAGCACAGAGTAGCTGATGATCATGGTCTTCAGCATGACTCAGCCCTCACTACCAGAACAGGAAGGAGGGTCAATACTTTTCTTGGCAGATGCCTGGAATAGACCAAGAGAACAAATCCAGCCTTGTCCCCAGGGGCAGCCCTCTCTAACTGGGATTACAGTACACTGGGAAGGGAGGTTGCCCACAGGAGGGCTCTCAGTCTGGTGTTACAATTAGCCAGTTTTTACCACAGTCAATACAATGCCCTGACAAGCAGCAGGTAGAGACAGTAAGTAAATACCCTGTTATTTCTTCATGTTTGCAACCAGAAGTTGCAAGGCCAGTTATAATAAGGGGGAAAAAAAAAAAGATAAAAACTCCAGAAATCATCATGACAAGAAGCAAAGGTGAAAGAAAAAGAAAAAATTCTTTGCACAAGTGCAGGTGAGCACTTAAACTTTATTGCAGTAAGAGTTGCTAATGGAAAAGCAGCACCATTTTTCGGTTTATTTAAACCCCCTATTTTCAAAGTTGTATTTTTCAAGTGCTGTGAACATCTTATATTTCACCAATATGCTAAATAGAATATCTACAGTGGTTGTTTACTCTTTATAATAAACAAGAGTTGTAATAAAGTGTTTCAAATTGAACACAAAAATAGTAATCAGTGGTGTTTACTGTTCATTAAAGAGGACTTAACTCCCAATACCACAGAAGGATGTGATGAAAGGATTTCAGTTCATATTAAACAAAATTATTTGCTTGCTCTGAAATGGTTGCATTTAATTTTAAGCTCCTTTTCCGCCTACTTTCTACAGGATAAATTCACAGGAAATTTCTAAACAGAAAGTTTTGAAATCATGCTTCAATCTTCTTTTTAAAGACCAAAAAAACCCCATACCATACCAAGATACTTCAGCTAAATTTTTCTCCTGAATGGATTAGTAAAACCAATACAAATTCACATCACTTGTCAGCGTTGCCCACTCGTCTTGGTTTTATTTTTTGCCAGGATGTGTTTTGCTGTATACTGGCTTCTGACATTTGCATGTTCTGACTGACAGCTGAAGCCCAGTGCTTTTTGGGTAACTGGTTCGGTTATTTTAGGAGCAGTACAGAGTCAGCTACAGGGTGGTAGATATTCGGTATTTTTGTTTTACAACTGAAAAATAAGACAACATTGTCATACTCTCTCTGCTTATGAAGACTGGCAGATGTCAAATATCTACAATTTTGATTTGGTCCAAGCATTTTTCATACAAGAGCTCTCACTTCTGCCAATAGAGAGTGGGCAGATGGTAGAACTGTCAGCTGAGGGCTGCAAAACCCGATGGGTCTTGGCCTTAAAGTTGCTTGTTGTTTATTCATGTCTAATATGTGGAAACTAAACAGACACTCAGAAGAGTTATCAAATAACTTGGTTTTTAGTCCTAATGCTGTTTATAAATATATAATTTTTGAAATGCTTATGATCAGACTCAAATGTAGCAATGCTGTTTCAACAAAAATCACATACCACACAAACACATGAAACTTTGGGTTTATTTAAAAGACGAACATAGTGATCTTTACAATATGGCTCACTAGTAGACTTGTACTATACCATCCTAGCCTGGTTTTCTCCAACCAGATCACAGAATCCCTAAGAATTCAAATTATCAGGAGCTCCTATGGACTCTCTTTGGGAACATGCTCAAAAACTGGCTTCACAGATCTTCAGTGTAAGCTTCCATGGTTTCCTGAACATGCCCCTCTGAGTGTAACTGGACTAGGTGCTGCACCATTCTTCAAGCTACTAAAACATTTACTGCAAACTTTAAGCACTGAAGAGAGGCTCCAGCTGGCCTTCTCCACTGGACAATCTCAGTATGCAACCTCTTAAACAAAAACTCTGGCACTGGAAATATATCATGAAGCTTTGTTTGAATGCCAAGTGCTGTACAAGTATTAAGGTTCAATGCTTACATCTTTTGAAGACACACCACTCACCAATGAGTTCATCAGTAAATTGTCACCCTTAGAGGAAACGGAGAGACAAAAATCATCATTCTTGAAGAGCTGAGGATGCAGGGAATAATCAAGAGCCAAAGTACCACTGCCAGAACTGGAGAAGCATATGAGAACAAGTGTCATATGAAACCAGGACTTCTGCTACAGCTCTGACTCTGCTGTGAGCACCCTGGGATGCAGCTTCTGCACACAAAAAGCATCCAGGCATACATCCTCTAAGACTTTAGAAGCAGGTTGTTTGACAACAGAGAACTGCACTGTAGGGGTGTTAATACAACAGAAGTTGGCAATAGTTTGCAGATGTTTACAGTTTCTGGGCTTGTTTCAAATGTGGACAAAGGAAATAACAGTACTAATAACTTGCTCTTTGAAACACTCCCTGGAAGTTACATGCCAGTAAGGGATACAAATTTGTTTCTCAGGCCCATGAAACTAGAAGAAATGCTGCTGTCAGGACTTAAAATTACACTTTTATTAAGACATCAGAAATCCCAAATATTGACATTTCTGAGAAATCTACAATTCATATTTGATCTCAGCCTAAGAAACCATTACAAAATTGATGTAAAAAAATTATAAAAAAAATTATAGAACTGACATTTGACTAAGAAGCTAGCGTCCATTTTCTTTGCATTCTGAATGATAAACCTCAGGTTATTTTGGCTTCTGAACTCAATTTTTTTTTCTTTTGTTGTCAAGCGTTGTGTTAGGATCAGATGCCTGTTCTATAAAGGCTTTTGAGTATGGATGTCAGGAAGGAGAAGGTCTGCAGGATATCTGTGAGAAGTTTAACACATTTATGGACATGCATTGTCCAAAGCATAATCCCACTGCTGCTTGAACACCTGAAAAATTCAAGCTCAAACCAAGGATGATTCTGAGTTGCTTTATCATTTAAAGGGAAGCTATTCACGCATCTCTAACCTCAGCCACTTACATTATTGAAAAATCAAACAGAAACTTTCATATTCTGTGATTCTGGGATAAGAAGGACTAAACAAGCAAGGGCTGCCTTACAGTCTGGCCACTGGTGCTGCCTAACACATTTCCTATTGCCAGCACTTTGGAAAATGGGGATAGAGGGTCTCCAAGTACAGCTTCTCTATAGCCTTTACTTACTTCCTTCAGACAGATTTTTAACTATCCAAGAGGATTGGCTCTTCTGTGGCTAAATTTAGGTAACATACTGCAGGCAGGTTTTTGTATTTTTCCCCTTCATAACACAGGCAAGCGTCTGCTCTTTTTTTCCTATTGTATTTAAAAGCTGTCTGGTATTAAATTACACCGATTCTTTTATTGACAGAAACTCAGTCTTTGCTATTTCTCCTTAGAGAATTTCTATTCTCCCAACAGGCAGAAGGCACTTCTTTTCAGTCTTAAAATGAGTACAGCTTTTAAAATGAACCTCATATTTTTCGCTTACAAAGCCAATTTTTCCAAGTGATACTTTACATTTGAGCTGGGCTCACTGCTGGGTAGCCTACAAGTGAAAACATAAATCTGTCACTAGCTGTTAACTATTAGCTCTCCCTTAGCAGCAATAGAAAACTCAGCCTGTGCTACCTTCCTTAAGAATAACTTATTCCATTAAAGCTCAAATCCAGGAGATTTCCTATGAATAGACAGATTAAATGCATCGAACACAGACACAGCAGAAAAGGTGTAGTACTCAGACATATTGCAAATTACAACATGCAGCTCTGGATTTTGCTCATTAACACACAGGTAAATTCACATCTGAAATTTTGGAACTGACCAGGAATAAGCATGAATTTATGCCAAGTTTCATTCCTAGCACTAGCTTCAATAAAGAAATGAGCTCGTGGCTGTCGCAACACTATAAAAGACGAGTACAACCAGGTTGAAGATAATTTTTACAGTAATATTGGAGAGAGAGAGAACCTTGCTAGCGCATTCCCTTCCTGTGCATAGTCCTGCTTCGTATAAGTATCTGCATCCTGCTTCATGTAAGTATCTGCATCCCTGAAGCCTTGGCAGCATTACCCATCTTCTCCAGATTTCCTGCCATGGCCAACACTGTGAAACAGCTACATGAGAAGCGTTCGGTCTTCTGACCATCCCTTACTTTATCCTGAACAAAGGAACTTAAAGCAGTACATGTTAGGATGTCTTGTTACACTTGTTTCTAAGCATTACTGCTCTAAAGGAGCAGTACCTTTGAGAGCAACATTTTATGCATCTAGCATAACAAAGCTAAGAAGAGCCATACACACCATGGGATAAACCAGCCTCTACAATTTTAACAGTGGCTCTTACTAAAAATAGTAGCAGAGACAGAGCTTTCACATAAGACACAGGTATCTAGGCTTCTTTCTGTTATTACATTTTAGCACCTGCTGGAAGTTGGGGGCAGGGGGGACCTCTTTTACCCTTTATTGCTTCAAAGAGATTGTATATCATGGGATATCTCAAGTTGGAAGGGACCCATAAGAATCATTGAGTCCAGATTCCTGCTCTTTGCAGGACTACCAAAAACTGGACCACATGACTAAGTGCCATTCAGATGCTTCTTGAACTCTGACAGGCCTAGTGCCATGACCACTTCCCTGGGGTGCCTGTTCCAGTGCCTGACCACCCCCTCAACAAGGAACCTCCTTCTAATGTCTGAAGTATCATAGCTTATGTCAAACTTGAAAATGTTTAATTCTCACCTCTGAGGAGTTACATTAAACTCCTAATAAACACCCCTTCTCCCAGGAAGTGACAGGAGTTGAATTACAAGCAGAACAGGACCCTTTAGTTCATTAGTGCACCAACAGCTCTAGGACGTCATCTATCAGGTACCTTTTTTCCAAGCGTACTTTTAAAGGCACTAGTACATGTGCAAGCTTTTGGAGGGTAAGCAAAAGGACCAAAAGCTGTAATTTCAAATGGAATGGTCTGTGTGAATTTTATCTCCTTATCATGCGTTATCATTTACAAGGAATGCGCTCAAGTTATTTTAGTGTTTCTATTGCTGTTAGCTTTCAGTGTGGGTTCATTGAAGCTATGAGGACTCTTGATCTCCAAAACTGTTTAGCTCAAAGACAAGTTCTTTTCTTAGCTTGTATAGACACAGAACAATCTGGAAAGCAACCTGCTTGCTGAATACTCTGCTTTGTTTGGACAAACTGGGAAGAATTTTCCAACCACCTCTTTCTATGCAGTCCACAGTTTATCTTGGGTAAGGAAAAGCATGGTCAGTATGCAACACCTTCGTGCTTTGGTCTTTTGCTGGAATGGTCTTTCTCATTAAATAGAAGAGTTTCTTTTTTCTTTTGAAAAATACCCTTTTGATTCATTTTTATGATGATTGAACATTTCTTTGTTCAGATTTTTTGTGTCATCTGCATTCAGAATGTCTCCTTTGTATATCAGTTTTCTTCCTACTGATTCATGCTCCACCTTCATCTCACTTCATGAGTCATCTTCTATACTATTTGCAGCACTTAACACTTCTGGCAGTGAGGCCTGACTTCTAGAGTTATTTATGGCAATAAAAGGCTGAGGAGCAGATAACTCAGGAAACTTGTAACAGGATAGTGATTACCTCAACCCTAGGTCCTCGGTGTGGGTTTAACACTGCTAAACCTCACATAGAAAATGGCAGAATTCAGCCTCTTGGCTAATCACATAATCACCACATCTTTCAGGACTAAGTGCTGCCCTCAGCAGCAGGGCTGTAGGATTGGGCTTCTCATTTGTATGCGGCAGAGACCAGTATTATGATTACAAAGCTTTAACAAAACCATTCTTAAATCTCTTCAGCAGTAATAAAGTAACTTGTCTAAATCCTCAGGACCTCATTACCAAATCCCCACGTCTGCTGGGTGTACAGCAACACTGCAAGCTTCACAGACACATCACTCACCAGCAAAGGGGAATTCTCACTGCAGACAACACTCCCTCATGAGTGAGCACTGAGGTTATTAGCACATCAGTATTTCTAGGCTTTCACTGGTATTGGAGTCCATCACCTCTGTGCATGAAAAAAAAGCAGAAAGCAAGCAGCAAAGTGTCACCCCAACAATAAAATATACCCTGCTGAAAGCCTTTAATGTCTCTACAGAGAGATGTCCTGCAAAACACACTGAAGAAACCCCCAGCTAGGCTGGAAAAAATTCAGTTTGGAATTGAGGAAGTGGGTGATTTTGTAGTGAAGGACATGAAGCCTTCTGCTGAAGGAAAGAAACAGGTCATCTAATTCTGCTGTGTATTTTTCCAGTGTTTGCTTTATCACCCGAAACCCTCTACTTTCTTATAAATCAAGCTAATGCAGACAGTTTATGTACAACCTACTACCAAAACCTGATTAACTGCAGTACAGTGGGTCTTATATTCATCTCATAGATGTTTCAAGTCCAGGTTTATTTTTGCGGAAAGCCTGGAAGATTACTCTAAAAATATTCACAAGAGAGGAAACTACTGGAGCTGTCTTTTTTTGTTCCTATAGCAAAAGATTCATAGACCATGGAGACCAGAACAAATGGACTAAATTCAGTGATAACTGGAGTAATCTTCTGGTCACATTCAGATAAAAATACAGAAAGAACTGCTGCATGATTTTGACACATACCTACTTCCATCCCTCATCACAGAGCATTGCCCATTTTGTTGTTTTGTTCTAGGTTAGGGAAGAGGAACTGAACAAAATGCCACAACACATCGCATCTTTTTTTCCCCCCAGAAACTACTCACCAAACCACAAGAAAGCAGGCTAAAAAGGACTGCCCAGCTTTTGAAAGTCAAGGAGGTATAGACACCCTCAGCCCTCACTTTTAAATGCTGAGCCAGAGCTGCTGCTGAGGAAAATAACTGCAGTAGACACCGCAAACAATTATACTGAGGACTCTGTCACTGAGTCTTGATAACTTACAGCTGCATCAATGAATCAATCTGGATCTGTCTTGCAAATATGAAGAACTCCTCTGTTCCCTGCAAATGTCTTTTTTGAGGGCATAAGTAAATGATTTATCACACGGCACAGCTGAGTCTTGCTGCTACCTATCTCACCTGGGAAAAGGTATCTAAGCTGTGTGTAACAACACACTAATTAGAAGAAGCAAGTGAGAAGAACCAGGAAGAGGCAAATTAGTAACAAGCCAGTCACTAAATTCAAGCACACACACATTACCATGATGCTATCAAATTTAATTTACTATTATTATATTATTAAATTTATCTAACTTCTTTATGGCTCGATGAAAAGATTCCCTTTCTCTAAGGATCAGGAGGTTGGAAGCACAGTGTATACACACAAGAATACACAAAAGCAGGAGCACACAGGGAAAAAGCTGTAAGCAGCAGGCATTCAGGGCAGTAGAAGAACATGGTGGGACCCTAAGAATATTAACTTACTGTGCAGAGAGACTGGCGGAGAGGTGAGACCTTCAGACAGCAAGGTGACAACAGGCCCCAAGAACATCTATATAATGAGCATTGAGTATGTGAGGGAAAGACAGAACAAGTACCAAAATTATAACAGAGAAAACAACTAATGGGCTGAGATATACAAAGCACAGGTGAGTTGGAAGGAGATGACTGTTTCTGTTAGAGAGTTGTGTGTCTGGTCAGTCCCTTGACTTTGGAATCCTCTATGCCCTACCTCCAATGGGCATAAAACATTTACTATAGCCAGCTCTTCCAAAAAACAAGTAATTGTTCCATTTGCAGTTTCCCTGCTATCAGCCCTGCTACCACCTCCTGGTCCATGCCCACTTCCATTTGGGCCACTGGCTCTGCCCACCTCCCTTCCTCACTAAATCCACACCATGCTCACCTCTGCTCCTAGCCTGGCTTTTTACTTTCTTACCTCCAGCTACAGGTGACACATTCTTCCTTTCCACTTTCCCAGCCAAGGAAATCGAGCTGCAGCACAGGACCACTCTTCTCTCAAATCACAGGCCAAGCACTGCAGAACAGATTAAAAGGTAGCCCCTATTTTTACAGCTTTATGGCAGTTCTCCTATCACTCTCAGGAATAAAAAAAGCTTTCCTGCTTTCTCTTCTCTTGACAGACTTGTACTAAATCACTAAGGGGAGGAGCAAGAGATCATCTCGTTTCCTAAGCAGCTGGGATCCCACCTGAGAAGCTGAGAGAAGCAGCCCATTAGATAGAGCCTACTCTTTCAGCCCACCTCCAGGCCTGGTCCACTTGGCACATTTTGCAAAAAAAATTCTATTAGCAGTAGAGAAGAAAACCTGAAAATCACCCTGTGTTGCCAGGAAAGAGCAATGCAGAAACAGGAAAATGAGAAAAAACCCCTTAGAAAGTAGAGAAAATTTACTCAGCTGGTTCAGAATTTTCCAACAACCTGACAAATAGGAAAAGTAAGAGATCTGAGGGTACATTCTCACGACACAGTTAACCCAAGCCGTTGCCTGAATTTTATTTCCTAGGTACTTTTAGCTAAGGCTACCTGGCCAGCTGTGTAATAAAAACTGGTGTATGCATATACATCCATCCATCCATCCATCCATCCTGTTCCACCAAGTTAGAGTAATTTGCCTGCCCTGGCAATGAAGTTACTCAAGTGCTAGTAGGCTCCCAGCACCTTCTCATAGTTTCAGAAGGGCAAATGATTGTCTGTTTGCAGCCAATGCCATCTTCTTCCATTATTTCCTGGGCAAGAATTTTAGCTCCCTGCAGCACAAAGCCCGATAAACCCCTGATGATACAGAGAGAAAAGCACAGCATCAGGAAAGGTGCCTTTTTGTAACAGGACCGCTTATGTGGTTCTGCCTGGCTCATCTGTGTGCCACACGTGATTGTTAATCTCTCAAATCAACTATGCCGCAAAGATACCCTGAAAAAAGCAACAAGAAACAAGAGGGCTTTTGCAAGTGTAGGTTTAATAGCAGTCTACCTCAGAAAAACTTCCTAGAATCAAAGATATGAGATGAAGCTGGGGCACAGTGTAGTTCAGCTGGTAGACTGCGAAGTGATGCTGTCTAGCTTGTCAGCTTTACTTGGAGAGGGCATAAATCTTTTTCAGAAGTGAAACACTCAATTCTTCCTCCTGTGCACATCCAAGAACTTAAGCCCAGAGCAGGTAACTTTTTCACGTGCTTCTAATGAGGCAGAGTGGGTGTTAAAGGTCGGTCGCCTGGTACATGTTTTGTGAAGGGGTTGTTGTGTTGTCTGCCTGACCCCATTAGACCGGGGGGAGTAGCATTCTGAGGCTTTCTAGGATGCTTTTTGAAAGAGGCTGAACACTGTGTAGAAGCAGTGGAAGGCAACTTCAGGAAAAAAAACGCATGGATTTCTCCTTTTGCAATCTTCACAACAACTTTAATTATTGCCTCTATTAGGAGGATCTGCTGAAACCCACAATTTCATGCTTTTTGACACAATAAGTTTCTAAGCATTTTCCTGCAATAGAAGATACAAACTCTTGGCTGGGCAGACAGTTTAAATATTTTCTCAATTTGGAAGTAATTTTAAAATAAAGACCAAATGTCTCTGTTGAGTAAACTAATTTTTGTGTTATTAATAAGAGCAGCAGTTAAAGCCTGCCTTACTGAATTGTGTCTTTAACTGAACACTGATCTAACTTCCACTGAAAACCATCCATGTCTTTCCATTACTTTCAGTGGATCTTGGACTTGTCTCTTGATGCTTAAGAGAATAGCTAAGCAGAGAGAACTAAGTTACATTTCTGAGCAAAGAAACAGCTTGCTGTTTTGACGTAGTTCAAAGGAACAGTACATTGTGAATATTCCTGTGTATAAAATTACACTGAGATGTAGCTGACAACTGCAGGGCTCCTAGCCATGGCTAACTGCACAAAAAAAGCAGGACAGCAAATATGTGCCAGGTGTCTGCTTTTAAAATGCCTTCAGGTATTAAATTTTCTCCTGCTTAACTGCTGGGTCTCTTACCAAAACCGTCAGGGCACAGTACAACAGCTCCCATGACTAAGCACCACAGACTTGTGTCACAGTCACATTTGCACTACTCCCTGTCCCTTGACAGGTTGAAAAGGCACCAGCTAAGCAATAGGAGCCCCCAACACCATAGCAACTGAGGAAGAGAGCACTGGTCTCCCTGTCAGTGGCGATCTCTCTCTGCTAGCTGTGAATGGAGAGAGACACACGAGAGCAAGGGTGACTTGAGAAGATGCTTTATCTCCCATGCCAGGGCTGAGATAGTAGGGGAGATAGGGGAGGCAGAAGCATCTCAGTAGGTCAGCCCAGCTAGGGCTTGCCCTCCTCACACACAACCGTCGTGGACCTGTTTCCATAAGAGTAATTTGCCTGAATTTACTCCCTTGAGCTTTACCAGAGGGCAGCCAACTTTCCGAGACTGAACTCGAACTGGCTGAGCAACCAGGTGAACAGAGTCGGAGCTACAGATATTTGAGTGCATCAGCATCACTGGTGCTCAGCTTAAGTGCAGGCCAGAGGATTCCTACCCCTGCTGTTTGGGGACAAGCCCTCAGTCTCTGCCCTAAACCACGGACGCCGTGTGAGAGGCAGCGAGCCCTTACCTCAGGTAATGTGTGTGGGGAGGCCTTTTCGAGCCTCCTGCTTGCATGACGAAGAAATGGTCGGTGCACGATGCTGTAACACGTAGTCAAACTCCTCTGAGCACAGGGTTGAGTGCAGATTGCTGCTCCTGCCCTGGGACTTTCCCCGGAATTCCAGCACAAAGCGCCCCCGCCAGGGGTCACCCTGCCCCGCGGAACTCTCTCCCGGCGCCGCTCCCCGCCTCCGCACTGCCACTGGGGAGGTCAGGTGTTTATTCCTGCCTTTTTGGTTTGGGGTTTTTTTTTTTTTCCCCCCTGAGTTTCTGTACGGGAAGGGAGAATATTCCGTGCGTGCTGTATTTATGCCGCCGTCCCTTTTAAGTCAGTTTCCTAAGATACCCAGCTAAAAGAAGGATGTGAATAACTATTCGTTCATGCTGTCACCAGGAAGAAAAACGGGAGAAAAAATAGAGTTCCAAGAATACAGAAAGACAAGTTCAAGGGAAGTAAAATTATGCATGTACTATCAGTTTGCTTTTTCTCTTACTCCAGAGGCAACTCTGCCACAGGAAGCAATGCCAGCCATCCTCCTCAGAGCTTTTTCCTACAAGAGTCACCTCTATCGAAAGGAAATGTTCTGTGTGATGCTGAAATGAAGAGTTCAAAGGAAGGGAAAGAAATACTCAATGAATGGATCAGGGGCTGGTTTTGCTTTTATGGGGGTTTGCATCTGTCTGAAGGAAAGGGAATAGCCAGGATCCTGTGCTGGTGGGAGCTCGCAGGGTCAGGCCCCTTTGCCTGAGGCTGACACTCGTGTTTGTCCATTGAGCTCATTCCTGGGCAGGTGCAAGTGCTGCTGGAGGTCCCTGTGGGGTATGGTCAGAGTTCTTCCCTTTGTGAATCTGTGTTTCTTCTCCCCTCACATTGATTTTGTCTCTTTCTCTTTTTGTTCATCTGTTCCTCTGATACTGTTCCTTATGACCCAGTTTGCCTTCTCTCCAGCATGCAGAGGAGTCACTAGGCTTTTTCCTGTCCATGCTGCGCTGCAGTTCTTTATACACTGAAGAAGAATGTTTTATACAAAATATCAGTCCTTGCTGCTGGACCACCAAAATCCTCCCATTTCAAAACAATGTTTGAACAGCTGGAACAAACGTTTTTCTCACAAAAAGCAAGACACGGCAGACCACTACGCCCTTCATCTCCGGGGAGACACAAAATACACAACTAGACCAAATTCTCAAATAAGCCCCTAATATTCGATAGACAGGAGTAGCTGGCAGGAACTGAGATGTCTCCCATTTTGAGGCATTTGAACTCAACATCCAAATGGTTTTATGTTGCATAAGTCTCTGTTTTATAAACAGCCTGTAGTGCTGAGACAGTGTGCTGCAGCAGCTCTCAGGAGCTCTCTCTTGTGAAGCTGCACTGTTTCCTAAATTGCTCTGTTCTCACTTCTAATATTATCCAGAATGATGAAACTAAATTTGTTCCTTAGAGCTTTGCGTTAGCTGCCTGCCTCTGTCAGTGCACTTCAGACCAAGCCAAAATACTGAATGTTGGGGGCACAATTGTGTTACACAATGCGATGCTTCGGCATGAGTTCAAGAAGCTTAATGCCAGAAAGGGTCAGTAAATAATGTCAAGACTTCCTATATATACAGAACTTTACATTTAATTACAGACTGAGATACTAAGGGTACAGAAGGATTATAAATGAAAAAAATGAACCAGGAGCCTTCAACCTCCCTTTGTTTTTTCAACATTAACTTTACATTTCAAAACAACTCGTCCTCTTTTCAGCTTTTGTCAGAAGTGCTGGTTTCTTTTGAGGAGCCAAAAATTCTTATTTCAGGCAGCACATCAAGAGAAACCATGTTTTCCCAGCGCAGAGTCAGCAAGTACTGAAAAGAGACTTCAGTGACTGTAGAAGCAACTACTGAAAATATCCCAATTGGTGTAAGATTTTCAGGTCGTAATGTGCAGGGGAAGCTTTGGGAGCAGTGGGCATAGGGAAAGGGCAGGATTAATAAGGAGGGAGGGCTGGACACCAGGGTGCTTTAGGATAGAAAAGTCCCAGAATGGCAATGCCAAAAGTATTTCCCTCCCCTTTTGAAAAACAAAGCAAAGCAAAAAAACCCACAAAGTTTTGATAAAACAAAGAGGCAACTTTACTTTACAAAGTAAAGCCAGTATCAATCACACACAGCAGGAACTCAATTTAGCATAGTGAATTCCCTCTCTTTTCCTGTTGACTTGCAGATTAGGAAGGCACAGGATAAAGAGATCCTGTCAGGGATATTAACAGAGCTCTCCTCCAAAGATACCATACATAAGCTCTGCTCACAGCCTCTCCTTACCATGAAGCAGCTAGCTCTGGAGATGTGTTTCCAGCTGATTGACACTATCTCTGAGAGAATGAGGACAGGGATGAGTTAGAATGTCGTACCCGAGTGTGTGACCCCTGTGTGCCCTCACTCACAGCTACGCCATTAACCCTTCTGCCTGGGATTTAATTCTGTGGAGTGATAGAGACCTGACTGATATATAAATAGCAGAATAAACTTGCCCACTATTACCACTTCTCCACTCCCCTTATATTCAGTTTTCTCTTGTTCCTTCTGTGTTCTAGCAGGCCATCTTTTATTTTTAATATTTGAACATCTCTGGCAGGTGCTAGATCTATTCTTCTTCTCTGGCAGTTTTAGCATAAGAATTGTTATGGTTTGGAGGAAAGTGGGGAAAGAAAATGAGTAAGGTAAACATAAATTCAGAAAAATATTTGCAAAGACAGCACTGGGAAAATTCTCTCTCCTCCACATGAGAGCATTTAGTGTGCTGTGGCAATACGCAGTGACTGGCTACTATAGTATGTTGATATGACTGCTTCCATTATTTTCATTCTATTTATATTCTGGAAGATACTAAAGCCAGCTAGTGATATAGAAGGTAATGGTTATTGGCGATGGCACCTCTGAGAGCTGCTTAGACTAGAGTCACGCTTAAAAATCAAATGAGTAAGATGCTGCTGCAGAAAGTCCAGCTGGAACTAAAAACTTACTTCTGAAGTTGCAGTCTCAGTTGTGAGAGCCATTACTTTTCCTGTTACACTCCCTGGATGCCTAGAGCTAAAAAAATGAGCTATTAGAGTTGGAATTACTGAGCCAAAGCTCTCAGCCTGGGACTACAAGGGATCACAATCCTCAGTAACACCCTGTGTTACACTGTGACTTCCTCTACAGTGGGAAATTAAACATGCCTGGGGTCAATTGGCATGGAATGCCAACATATATCCTATTAAATGGTCCTTGATCCAGAGTGTCTTCTGAACTGTGCCTTGGAGCTGTTGGGACAGTGCTAGCTGGCCAATGTAACAACTGCCAGAGGCTGTTCTGACAATTGAACTCATGACAAGTTTGTTTATCCTCAGAAATCTTCCCTGACACTTTAAATTACTAGAGTGGGCACAATCTGTCTGAAACAATGTTTTCCTCACATTTCTGACCAGTGTAGTATTCCTTCCTCTATCCTCTATACTATGTGCCTTTGATCTATACTACCAAAATACTTATAATTATCCCTCGATTTAATACTTACCTGCTAGAAACAAGCTACTTTAGTTAATAAGCAGTCATAGTGAATATGAAACTCATTAACCTGTACCCAGTCTTCTTGTTACAAATACTGTGTTTTTACCACCAGCTCTAGCAATTGATGTCTCATGCTTTACCATATTCCTTTTCCTGTAAGAGTTTCTGGAAAATCACCACTTTGCAAAGGCAGTTCAACAATTCTCTGGGGACACTTGCTGGCTGACAGGCAAAAAAAGAAAAAAAAAGAGAGGCCACTAAAGAGAAAACTTTCTCATGGATAGCCCTCATGAGCTAGGGAGTCAGTGGACTGCAAGTACTCCCCAGCAACTAAGCTGGTCCTAGGCATATCCATATCAGCCTTCAAAAGAAAAAGTTATTTCACGATCCTGTAGGATACTGAAAACAAGCACTAGATGGAGCAGTGGGTAAACTTCTGGACTCTCTCCCTGCTTATATTTAATCCATGAAGTTACCAAATAGCCCTCTTGGAATCTGAGCTGACAAGCTGATGCCAGGTCAGTACTTTGTGAAGACGCAAGTGTGCCTTGTTTAGGGCTGAAACATTGGGCCGTATTACACGGCTCTTTGGATTCAGTGCAATTAATACTGATGTATAACTGGTGGCCACATTCTTGGATATATTCTTAGATGTTTGTACATTCTTCTTTGTCTAACAGTTTTGGCTAATATACATTCTTTTTGAAGATTTTCACTAAGGATCTGTAAGTCCACAGTATCCCACTTATCATTTGACTGCTGAGGACTTCAGTCAACAAAATCCAAACCAGACCTTTCTTTTTAATTATGGATAGTGCATTACACCTTATCTGCCTTACAAAAATATCACAGCTTTTTCATAGCTGAGAGTGCACAAAGACTCTGGTCTTCCCTGGTGTTTGAAGATTCCCAATATAGGGTGCCTCTAACATTAGACAACTCAAAATGTATATGAAGGGGGAGAAATTTTCACAAGGCATCTGGTCTGGTTTCAGGCATTTTCCCAGTTGGATAAAAAGTTATCTTGTTGGTGAGGAAAAAGTATATAGTTAGGAAACAGCGTCATGATTCTTAGGGTAACTTGGAGGGAAGGGGAATGCCAAAGTGAATAGCTTTTAAGCATTTGGGAATACCAGTGTGGACTTCAGCTTTCTTTAAAGAACAAAAAATAGAAAAGGGGAGGGAATATTTCCACCTCTTCCGTTGACAAAAACAATCTTTGTAATGTCAACCAACAGCTAGTGCTGAGCTTATCACTCCCTCCACTCTGCCCTGCTCTCCCATCTCAGTAACCTGTTCTGGCTTCTGAAACTCACACCCTTTGGAACTGATTGAATAATGGATTTTTCAGTTCAGGCTCTGCATCAAATAAGAGAAAAAAAGTCCTAAGGGTTGCATATGGAGTTATTCAATCTAGCTTCAAGACCCTACGTTTGAAAATTCACTGTAAAAATGAAAGAAGGTCACTTCTAAAATGAAAAGTTAAAGTGGATTGTTTTGAAAATAACAATTGTTTTGAGGCCTTATCCATCCTTATTTTTTTCCCTCTGGACTGTTTATCAAAACCTGCCCTAGTTTGCCAATTTCATGGCAAATCACTTCAGTTTTCCAGAAACTGCAGATGTCTCTCACCAGATTACTAAGAAAATAACAGTAGAGTATATAATGTTTGTGTGAGAGCTATTTGAAGAATTATTCATGTTAGCAGTTAGTCATAAACCTTTATACATTTATATCACCAGAAAGCTGATGACAACCCCAAATTCTTCTCCTAATTTTTTCCCCCACTCTTCCCTTTTCTAACGTGCTTCCTAAATGAATCCAATGATTTGCCCAGAATTTATCCATCTGACTTTATGCCTAAGATATGCTCCAAGGAGGCAGGAACAGCTTACAGCTTGGTTAGAAGGACTCAAAAATAAGTTTCATTTACTCATGTAAACCTGGCATTTAGCTGAACTTGAGCATTGACAGGCTAATGGTTGTTGTTTAGCTGCAAAAACAATTTATTTTACATTTTAAGACCCAGTGTAGCATCATGCTACATCTCTCAATAGCCCCAGTAGCACCTCTCAAGAGACGCGTCAATGACTTTAGCTGCAAGGGAGAGCCATGCCCAGCCCACACAAACAGTAATTATTGCGTTGCTCACCATGTTCCCCTTAGTCACTGGTAACAAGAATTGATGCACAGACAGCAAAGAGTGGTCAAATAGCTCGTTCTCATCTCCTCCAGCACAGGTACCACAGGCAGTCACTGAGGAGGACGGATGACTGGAGACAGGAGATTGCCTGCTTTATCTGTGCCTGAAGCTGGTCCTGACTCAAGGTGTGATGGCAGAACATGTCAACATGTGACAGCACCCTTATTTTCAAAGTGTATGCAAGATGCCAGCGTTAAAACCTGGGCCAGGAAAAGGTTGAAAATAAGCAAAGGAGAGCTAAATCACACCTTAAAATCCTACTCCAGAGAAATGCAAAAAGACACTATTAACCTTAGCCAAAAGCACTTGGTGTTGGAAGGAAAACCCAAGCAAGAGTGGCTGAATTGACAGAAAAAGACCTCAAGTTATGCAAATATGAATGACAGTATTGATCAAAAACAAGAACATTACTGTCACATAATGGGGAAAAGTAATTTGCACATGGCAATATCCGCTGGCAGTATTGCTGTGAATAATTACTCTGAGGTTTCAGTTTAGTAATGAATATCACTGAGACCATTTTAAAGAATAAAAGAGTATAGGATGTTAGCAGAGAAAAGTTTTGTTTGTTACTTTATTAATGATGATTTGTATAATGCCTTATTAGTCATCATTTGTATTTGTGTAGAGGCCTTCATTATAAAAGTCACTCTACAGAGAGACCTAATTGATTCTGTGGAGAGAAGCACACTGATTTTGAGGACATGCACAATAAATATTACCTCACTTTCACACGGTTTTCTGTTGGCTATACAGGAGACAAACCCTCTTTCTACGATACACTCTCTCTGCAAAACTGTAGACCCACGTGTAAACAGAACTATGCTAAAACAGTGAGTACTCTGCATTTGCCTAAAATATACATATTATTGCAGTATGCTCCTGTTTCAAATGACAGTTGCTCTGAATTATGATAAGGTACTTTAACTAAAGATTTTACCATTTATAAACATTCCTTGAACTTGAAAGCCATGCACTTATATAGCAGCATGTTATTCCACTAAATGCGATAACAAAGAGTAGAAGCAAAACCAGGCTACCTGCACTTTTTGGCATCCTGTGTATCATTTTCATCAAAGTGACGCTGTGGCAAGGGGAATAGCTCAAGCTAAGCTCTGAAACAAGCTATGCCATTATGTGAAAGTTCCCATGAAGCCCCAGTGACTGTTAAATTATTGCATGTGAATTCCTTGAAAATGCAGTATTTCCAATAATTCCTTTGCAAAAGACTGAAATTTTGTTCCCTATTAGATGTCTCAAGCAATAATAAAATCAAAGCACAAAATCCCTATGCAACAGCAGATTAAAGAGAATGAGGAGAGCGTAAGGTATTACTGAAAAATAAAACTAAGGATCATCTTGTATCAAGTGTTTGGATTCAGTCTTCATGCAGAAAGAAAATCCTACAATAAGTACCTATGGATTCATCTTCTGGTAGCGTGAAACGTTACTGGTTTCCCCAGCATTGTCACTATGACACTCTCTGCACAGTGGAGTCAAAATTATTTGGCTCATTGCAGTGAACTCTCTGTTCTGTTATTGTCAGCAGACAGCACTCCTTTTCTGCCAAAAAGCTGGGATGTGTGCAAAGCAGGAAGACTTGGGCCTTGCCCTTTCCCCCTTGCCCATTACCCCTTCCCCCTTCCCCTCCCCTTCCCTTCCCCTCTCCTTCCCTTTCCCTCTCTTTTCCTTTCTGTGCTTTGCTTAGGACAGCAGAACAGCTGTTTTATTGGTGTGATCCTGGAGAACTCAGATTGAAGGTCTATCAATTTATACCAATTATACATATGTATAGTATATGTATATTTGTATACACAGCATTTCATATCAGCCAGTTTAACGGGATTACAGGACTTCGTTTTCTTGCTGGTAGAGTATAACTTTTATTTAATAAGAGGAGCATAGGTATTGCTGCTTTTCCTACATGCCTCTTGGGAAGTTTCTTTGACATCTAAAGCCTTTTTCTGGCAACCAGTTTGTTCTCTAACAACAGCAGGCTGGGAGTTGTGATAGATCCTATTTAGTCTTTTGAGAAACAACTAAATTCTGTGGGTTAACTTGTCTTCTTTTACCATCTAAGGAATATTGGCAGGCTGCAACCATTTTCCTCTGTTAGCCCTTGAAATGATTCTTCATGCTTTTGTCACATAATTAAAATTAGATTATTGCAACTCCCTGCTGGCTGGCCTTAGAGCTTTGTAAACACTCCAGCTGGCCCCTAAGTTCATAGTGAAAGGGATGCTCTAAGCATATTCTTTCTTTGTCCTCTCTTCTCTCATCTGTGTTGAAATCACTGCACTTGCTAACTGCCAGCAGAATGTATTAGGTTATTGCTTTCTAAGGGCAGTGAACATAATGTTAGAGACATTATGTGCCAAAGTCTCTCAAGCTTTGCTTGAAAGAGTCTGGATGCAAGAGCTTTCAATCTATTTTCTCTTTGTTGGTGAGGTCTCTTTTTGCTGAAAAGAAGGGAAAGAAGGGGGAGGGAGTGGAGGAGCACAGGCTCTCCTAACAGAGCATTCAAATAGAAAACGCATACAGCTACACAATTTCAAAACCAGGGCCTGACTTTCATTGACCAGTGTGAAAATACCATGGACATTATGCAGTTGCTTCTTCTCCTATGACAAAATTACTCCCTTCCACCCCAATAGATGAAAGCCATTTTGAAATAACAGCATCTCTCACTACAGCCAGGCTTTCTGAGTTCGGTAGGCAGCTTTCCTGGCTGACTTCTTTTTATGTCACATTTGCTTATGGACCGTTACTCCCACATTCGCATCCAGCCAGTTCTGTCTTATAAATCTTGCATGGAACATCGCAACCATGTGAGATTTGCCTGATGAGCTTGTAGGGATTATCATATTAAAGTTCTCAAGGGTCTGAATGACTAATTGTTAATGAGAGAGAACAACGCAGGGATAATGGTGCTTTAAAAGTAAGTAATACTAATGGCATAGTTTGTGTTTGGATGTGATTGCTCATCTTGCTGTCACATGTAGAGATTATCTCTTAGTGTCCTCTGGTTTTATGGGCCCATAACCTCAGCTCTATAATCAGATAGTCAGTAAGCACTTATTCTGCCGAAGAAGAATTACGGTGGTGAAGAAGCACAAACAGGCAGTAAAGCTGGCTCTATTGAACTCTCCAAAACTATCAGAGCCTCACCGCTGAAGCCAAGAGTACATTTGTTTGGGTTGAGTTTTTACAGAGTCTTGGCCAGCCAGTGTTATGAAACGGTGACTATGGCTGCAGAACCACAGGAGCAATACTGTAGAATACAAATATTCCCCTTATTTGTGCTTCACCTTATCTCTCATATTAATGATTCATGTTCCAGCATGGTCACCGCTGTGCCCAATCACTTTTTTTGTGCTGTCTATTCCTTTGGACTCCAATATTTACTCATGCAGCGCTGTTACTAGCCAGGGGCTTGATTTTAAATCCCTTGGACAGATTTCCAGAACGACTCCCCCATCCAGCTGAAAGCATAAGCACTGCGGGTCTTTGGCAGCTCTGCAAATCAAGACTACAGCTCCTAGAAGAAGTCTGAAAACAGTTGATTCTTACACTCAGCTTCCTGCCACAGTGCAGTTTGTGACTGCTGGCAGCCACAACATAACATAAGCTCCATTTCTTTTCTCCCCAGTCTCACTGGGGCTTTTGCTAACATAAATACGTTACCACGGGTGAGCAAGTGCACAACGCCATGGCTAATGCAGAGAACTTCCTCTCCTATGACAGAGATGGCATTTGCCATGCTCTGCTGCCTTGCCAGTGCAAACATCTCCGCTGGGGACCTCACCACTGCAGTGCTGGCATGCCACTGCCTTTGAACAGGGACAGTGCCAACCTCCCAGACAGCCGTAAGCATGCGAAGCCAAGACACCATGTATCAGAGCCTGTGCATGTGTCAAGGACAGGTTTCCCAGCCTGAAATGTCAAAGCAACTGTTTTTTCCCTCAGGAGGTGCATTTGTCTCTATGGTGAAGAAAATGTATTATCACAAGTGTTGCCTTTGAGCTCAGAGCTGGATAAAGACCAAACAGACACTGAATCCAGCAAAATTTCAGCAACCCCCTCTTCAGAAACATTCACATCCTCTGACAACTTTTTTCTTCCAAGAACCAGTCTGCTTCCAAAGAGAGAGCTGAATACTGACCAACACACTCCTTGCTTCCAGACTTTACATGACAACTGCTTGTTGGAAAGCAACACTTAAAGTTTGTTCTTTGAGGACTACTCTCAAGTCTAGTGCCCTTGTTAGCCAAATTGGGACTCCACTTCTCGTGAGCCTGTGTCCCCAGATATTGGCATAGATAAATGGCCTCTAACTGGGCTCTTTATTTTGCTCCTAACATTACAGACCCCACATAAAGACACAACCCCTAGTTTCAGACCTGGGGCTTGCAGAGGGCTGTGCAGTGATTCTGTTGCTACTGAGTCCCAAAAGCATGTAGGGGACAACTGTTTCCAGCATGCTGGCAAGCCAGCTAGGACCCCTGCTCCTGACTTCACATCAGCTTCCTTCTGGGTGTCAGCTGTGGACTCTGACTGAGTTAGTCACTGCTGAGAGCCAAAGTAGCCAGGACCCACAGGGTATTTCACTCTTAAAACATCTTGCAATGCTGCAGAAATGCGCTTGTGGAATAAAACAGACAGTTAAGCAGAAAGAGACGGAAACTTTATCACTTGACCAAAATGGGCAAGCAGAAAATCTCCAGTTGCTTTTCACAAGTCATTTCATGTTATTTCTCCTGCGTTGCTCTGATGTTTTTCTGTTTCAAAGAGAGTGGGGGTGGTATCGAGTTTTGTTTCTTTCTTTATTTTTAATTAGCACCTCTGGGCAGTGACCCAATCAAAGCCTCATCTCCCTAACAGAAGCCTCTGACCACAACTTGCATGTTGCAATTTTCATTCACGGGCAAAGACTATCTGTTGTCCAAGTATTTTTACTCTGTCATAATCAAAATACAAATTGTAGCTTAACTTAAAATAGACATGTCAGAAACACTTGACATGACCTGCATACCTGTCAACAAGTGATAATCAAATTTCCTTGCCATACTAAAGTTGGGCAGAAGACATTTATTTAAAAAAAACCAACCCAACCTATCTGGTTTCCATATCATATTGAATTTCTGAGACACAATGGGAATTTTTCTTTTATGCAAAGGAGTCTAAAAGGAGTACAAGCAGTTAAAGGGGTGTCTGCTGAAGCTGGGACAAGGGTACAACTTCTTTTTGAAACAGCCTAAGTGCAGCATTACTGAAACTTAAAGAGCAGAGGTGGAATTATTTCTCTACTTTCTCCATGTATTGATTATGTAAATACAGTTTCCCTTGTATAAATATTTAGCTTCTCTCTTTCTCTCTGAAAATCAAACCACAGCAGGGATAGAAAAGCAAGGAATACAATTGTAAAGTTGGCATTACAGTGTATTTGTGAAAGTTGAGAGCACAAATTGTAGTGCGTTTTTAATGAAGGTAAAACCCAAACTGACACTGTCCCTTACAAAACTATTGGGAAAAAAAAATGACACAGTGCCAAAAGGAAACTTCATACAGAGAAGTTTCTTTTTAAAAAAATGCAGTGATAACATGGCAACATTTAGCAGAAAAAGATAAAGGTGTAAGGAAAGAGAAATTTTTCCAGCTCCTTTCTGCATAAACTTCCTTTGGAAATGATTGCCAGAAACAAAAAGCACATCCCAGGAATACAAACAAATAGGCTTGTATAGTACATGGTTGAAATTATCAATGTCTCACTAACTTGTGATCCAGACTAGGCAGGGCATTAAAAAATCCAAAAGAGCACAGCATCTTCTATTCCTGAAGAGACTGAAAGGGTACACTGACATAACAGTTTCCAACAGCTGTGATAACAGCCTGTGCAGGGTCATGCTGGAGCTGATGGACAACAGCCCCTTGCACACAGAGCACTGGGGCCGTGCTTTGCGGGGCTGCCTATTGCCAGGCTCAGCTCTGGTTACCTTGTACAGTATATCACAGACTAATCCTTCTGCGCTTGTCTGAGTCCTCCTCCAAGGGGTTCTCCCCCATCTCCTTTTCTGGTTTTGCCAAGGCAGAGGAATGCTTGTCCCTGCCTCCTTTACTTGATTTTGTCTATTTCAGCTTCTGACACAAAATGGCTCTTCCTCACCCAGAGGTGTTGTGAGATGCATAGAAGAGGGCTTTTCCTTTCCACAATAATTGCGTGGGTTTCGGATGTGAAAGTTCCAACCCTCTGCTAAATTCGCATCAGAACAAAAGCATCTCTTTGTCATGACATTGCTGCTCTAAGACAGGAACTTACTGGGTTAAAATCTGAGACACTTCCTATTTATTTGAACAATCTCCCACTAAGTTCAGTGCAACTGTACTGAGAAGAAACTACAGTGGGGACTGCTGAACAAAAATGCTCACAATTATCAACTAATTATCCCAGGAAATCTGCTGCTGTGGGAGACACTGTTGCCCTTGATCTCATGAGACAGAAGGACCAGGACACAGTGAGCTGTAGCACTCCTTGCTAGCCTTAACCCCAGCTCTGGGAAGACTGCTGTTCCTCCCTGAAAAGCCACTCCATGGAAGAGGACCATCGTAGCACATCTTGGAATATTTCAGTGGGGTAAAATGGAGGGCAAGCTGCCCACAAACACACATGGTAAGCACGGAAAGTAGATACCAGGCGTCCTTAGCTGATGAATATTCCAAAATAAATGTCACAGGAAGAGACCTTTCTCCTGTCCAGCAGCACAGCTTCAAGAAGGATGTCTGCAGACCAAGTGTTGCCATGGGATGTCTTCAGATACTGTCTCAGGATATCTTGACTGTTTCCTGTGGATTCACAGAGCAGGTGAAAGAATGAATTCTGAGGATCTTGTCCTCTCTTTATATGTAGTCTGAGGGACCTGGAGTCTGACTCTTTGTAAGTCTAAAAAAATTGCAAAGACCATGTAATTTCTGGGGGGAGGAAGTGTAACTGGCACCCCAGGGAAGCTGAGGAGCATTAAAAACTAAAAACCAAACCTGACTTTTTTTGCAAAGATGCCACCTGGATTCTGACAAAAACAGATTTGCAATGCAAATTTTCATATTTTAGGAAAGTCTGAGTGCAGAAGGCTAGGAAAGGTGTCAAATGTCTGATACAAACTATGTTCTGAAAATATGTGAAAGGAGTATGGATAAAGATGATGTTAGAGGCATTAACCAGTTTTCTGATTATTTGTCTTTGCAGATGGCAGTTTGTGTCAGTGTAATTTTTAAGCTGCTTCTGGAATTTTCCCTTTCTGTTCCTCCAGGTTCAGCTGTCCCTTGCTATCCTTTTGCTGGACTGCATGCTAATACCCCCTGATGTGCCAAATGTGGAGAGAACCAGTTGCATATGCCATGCTTTACTGGAGGGGATAAAACCTCTGAAAAGCAGCAGGAATGGTAAATTTTTAACCTTTTCGTCTTTCCTCTTTCTCACACAAACTGACTGTGATTGCACTTAAAACGCAGAATTAACACCTGAGACAATACAGGGTCAAAGGATGTGGAATTCGTATCCTAAGCAAACAATGAAGAGTAGCTGCAAGACTTTTGGCACCTGAGTACGATGAAGCTTTCAAGAGAATTTCCTCCTGAAGAGACCTGACCTATTGGAGATTACACATCCTGCAAACTCAACTTGCACACTTACAGAAAAATTCCCTTTTAGGCAATTGTAAAATGCATGTGTTTGAACCATTTCCCTGGCACTAGTATAAACAAAAATAAGGAGAAGAGGGCTGCAGAGGACAATTCACAGAGGCTGGGGATCAGTGGAAGGAACATGAAACCATGAAACGTGTATATGCCCATATTTTCTCTAATGCTTACAGCCGAGTGAGCAAATGGCCACTCCTAATATGACTAATGGTGTAACTACTTAAGGACTGATTTCTACTGAAGTTTATGAAAGTTAAATCAAAACAAACCACACAGTTTAAAATAGAAATGTTCACTATCTGCCGTGAGCTGCAGCAGACTATTTCAGCACATGTATGATTTAAAGCACACGTGCAGTTCTTCGGAAAGAGATGCAGTGCTTAAACCACATGTTCACATTGACTGCTTTGCTGAAGTGGGGTCTCCATCTGACCATACTGAGCTGCACATCCGAAGTCTTTGCAACTTTACTTTGCAGCCATTAGTTTTGGCCCCACAGGAAGCTATTTATAAATATCTGAAATAATTAAATCAGATCTGTACAGCAGAAAAAGGAATCAACGAAATTTGGTCACTATGGCAACAAATATTTTCTGGATGTACTTTTGCTTCTAATCAGCAATGGCATCCCCATGTTCTTAAAAATGGCAAAAGTTGTCAGGCTTTTCTTGTTTGCCTGTTTGTATTAAATGTGTTCTTACAGAGTAAAACAATAAACGTAACATCCAAGTATTTTAGAAAAAAGTCCTTTTTCAGAAGTATTTTACACTAGTTAAAAAATTATTAGGAACTTGAAAAAGCAATCCATTGTTTTCCCACTTTCTTACTGCACTCTGGCCTCCCTGGTACAGAGTGAGCCTCTGCTACACTGAGAAATTTCATAGGCTCCAACTCTGAATTCAGATATTAAAGTGAACTCTTCACCACCACCAGCAGCTGAAAGCAAGGTTAGAAAAAAATGATGCCACAAACCAAACTGCTGTTTTCAACAGGCAGTGCTGGCTGACCCCTGTGTCCACAGTAAACAAAAACAGAAAATAAAAGGTGCTTACACTTCACCAGACCCCACCTGCAAAATATTCTTCTGGCCATGTCAATCACAAAAGTTAGGCCCTACATGCTGGAAATGTCCAGGTCATGTCCGTGCATTGACTCTGAACTCACCAACATGGCCACAGCCTCCTTGGAGTTTTACAAATTCCATGCTTCGTGGATTGAGTCTTTGATAGGTTGTAGATATCTCAGAGGGCTTTGTGAACTTGTCTGCACTTTGGTGGAGCTCAAGGACACCAAGAAGTTTTTTGAGCTTGCTTTCTTTTTTATTTTTTTTTCCTTGAGTACATAAAAGAACATTTCAAAAATAGTTTCAAACACCAATCTTGTCCACTGCCATATGAGAGGGCATTTCCAGGACGGGTCTGTATTTCCTCTCTGGTTTTACGTTCCAGGTTTTTTTATAAACAGTGGCCTCAAAGGCATGCAGTCAGCCCGACTATTTTTTTCCTTTGCTTAAAAACTAACACATCCATTGGAAGTGTCAACCAAATGCAGCAAAAGAAGTCAGTCCTCAGAGATTGTTAAGATTGTACAAGTTCCATGAAAACAGTTCTTCAGTAGAGGGAAATGATCTTTTCCATGCTATGAGTGTCAGCAAAGTTTGTTCATTGTCTTGTCAGCTGTGCAAGAATCTGTGTTAGCACTGGGGCAAGAGGCGAAAAAGTACCCATGCTTCTGATTGCCCCACTCAAGGGAGAAGGTTCAGTGGGAGCTGACAGCTTTTTTAGACACCTATATAAATCATGGCTCTTTATGAAATCAGCCTTTGTAACTGCCGGTGTGCCTGACCTTGCCAATCTTACATCAATGATTAAATTTTTAAGTGTCTCTTCACAGTTACCTGTGCCAACTCAGATGTGAGATTTTAGGTTGAGGTCACTCTCCAATGTAGATTTACTCGTTTATTTATTTATGAAAATTATCATGTGATATTTTGGAGAAGAGGAATCTATTTATGCAAGAGAGGCATTAGGTTTGTAAAGCTTAAGCCACACCCTCCACACAACCAAAACAGCAGCAAAGCCATACAGAGGTGCCAGAGCAAAGGATATGCTCCATGAGCCTCTGACTTGCAAACTTTGGGGTTTGTTTTTCTTCTCTTTCATCAATGCAGGAAATTCACGCTAGCAAAGGAGCTATAGCTGAAATAAGGTATTTAGAAAATCAGCAACAAAATACTTGGAGCTGACATGACTACTTTCCCTCTGATCTTTAGCTTCCAAGCCCCTCCTGACACAACTCACCTTCTAGGAACAGCAAAGAGAGCAAAGGAAACTGATGACCTCTCACCCACATCAGCACCCATAGCAGCAGTACCAGCGCATTAGCCCAGGCTGCTTTGGGAACATACAGCTGGATTTTTAGCATAATATTATCTTCTTTTCTAATACAGTGTCTTAAAGCAAATATTCCTAGTAAAATTAAATGCTACTAGACTTGTCCTATATTAAAGAATGTCTTCATGTCCCCCCATGCATGGGTGAGGAATTCATAAAAATCTGAGGTCCTTTTTGTTTGCACTGAGAAGGTACCCCCACCCTCAACGTGGCTGTTTGTTAATGATGTGACAACTGCAATGTAGGGTTATCTGACATTTGTTTTCTAATGCACATGCTGTTTCAAAAAGAAGAATGAAAATGTAAATAAATGCAAAGAAATCCTGAGGACAGAAAAATATTTACAAAAAAAACACTTAATGAAAAGCCCACATATTGCTCTGTATTTTGTCACTGACCATATATATATGTTAATTCTTCTCAGCCTCGTTTGCCTAACAGCATGGAAACTGCTTGCATTTTAAGAACTGCTATCAGATAACTTGAAATGACATTAGACAGACCATACAAGCAGCAAACAGAATCTAGTGACTGTTTTCTTGAATCTGATCTGAGGTGAGGCGTCGTTTTGCTACATGTAGACTTTAAGGTTGCTAGACACCACCTGAGTCTCTAAGCTTCCGTGGTAAGAGAAGTTACAAAATATATGGCAAAGACAGGACTCTGAGAAATTTCACGTCTTGGAGACTGATCTGAAATTTTAATTTATACCCTTGCCAGTCCAGGGGGTTGTTTTTCCCTGCTTCTATCTTCTCATACTTCATTGTCAATTCTTAGTCAGAGAGATGAGAAAACTATTACATAATTCCTGAATTTCACTTTTAGGACTATTTTCCTGATGCATCCAGGGTCACAGCAGTACAGAGAATCCCCAAGCCAGAACTCCCTGTGCTACACGCTAACTCAAAACAGTCACAAAGAGAGACGGGCGGTATGGATCTCAACCGCAGAGATACTCTGAGATCTTGAAAACACTTGTGCATGTACTAAACTCATTAAAAGGAACTCTGGTATTTTCATGGGGCCTTTTCACATATTTCAGAAGATGCCTGTTAGGATGACAGCACAGACAAAACTGGTAAACTTACAAAAGGATGCTTTTAGAGAACAGGGAAGAGAACAAAACAAATCCTCCAGAACAGACTGTATTTCCACTACACAACTATGCATCCTTTCACTAAGATTTCCTCCATCTAAATAAGATTATGAAATATTTTCCCATCCCCTGCAAATAATATCAGATTTAAATGATTCTTCTTACTCACTAGTATTTCTTATGAACTTCTAATCTGGTTGCATTTAGGGTCTCTATTTTTTTCAAGCCAGCTGCCTCCCCTCCACTCCTCCATTTTAATAAAACCTGTTAACATGGTTGAGAGTCAAACATGAACAAAAATCTCCCATTCCCTCCAAAGTATGGCATTCATGAAGGTGTCATGAATAAATAAACATTCTCTAGTGTTCTGTTCCTTTTGTCTAGCTTATTGGTGTTGAGAAACCTTCTTCTTCATTTATTTATGTTGGTATTTTATTTCCTTATTGAGTTTCAAAGATGAAAAGAGAAAAATAAGTACCAAGAAAATAGCTGATTGACTGAAATGACCAAGAATTTTCCCAGGGAGCTTAAAAAAATATGCTTTAATACAAAGATGTTGGTGTCTCATTATTTCATTTAATACACCTGCTTTTAATATGGAATGTATGACAGTCTGTGTATGAGAGTAGACAGCAAGACAGTATACTAAAATTAATGTGCAGGAATGCAATTTCTCCTAATTCTGATTTAATGATATTGCATTTTAGGCCCCTAAATAACTGTTGTGCTTTGAAGTGAGGCAATCCTGCCTAGTCCAGCCTTATTCAAATGGTAGAATACGAACAGATCAGACAGCAGGTCAGTTTTGCACAGATCCACTGAGGTCCCAGGCACTCGCCTGCAGCAGATGCAATATTCTTACCTTTTCCCAAATGCCCTAGGGAAACAGTGCATGGCAACATACTTGCAGCTCCCAGTGAAAAGACAGTGTGCAGGATCAGGTCAGCAAGTGAGCTGATTCTCTTTATGTCACTTTGTTGTACTCCTTAATAGATCTTGGTAAATTGAGCAAATCTCAGAAAAATTATTGCTCAGGTTCTAATTTTAAAAAGAATTCATAAACCTCAGTGAAAATTAACAGACTTTGACAAATGCTAATTGAATAGGCAGGATGCTTATCTTAGGTCTCAAAATACAGTCTACATTTTGTGTCTTAAAAAATCCAAGCACTATACCTGATCCTTATATGCAATTAATATGAAATTTTAATTGTTTTGTGTTGACTGGGTCAATTTTTCAAGGCCACAAGAATTCTTTGGTAGAATTAAATCCAATTTGATCCTTGTACATGGCTAACCAGAGGACAATGTAGTATCTTTTCTACAGCACTGTTAACACACTCACAGCTGTATTTTGTCAGCAAAGGTCCTTTCTAGAGGTGAAAATGGAGGCATCAGAGCACAACGTGCTTTCTGTGTCCTACTTCATAACCTCACACCTTATATGAACTGTGAAACTTAAGACTAAGGGACAAACATGACAAACCAGCCAAACAGTACTATTTTTATTCTCATGACAAAGCCTGAGTTTGGTTGGTTGGGTTCTTTTACTTCTTTTTAAAGGCAAAAGTCATGCCTTTTCCAATTGAGGACAATAAAAGCTGTAAGAATGCTTAGAAACTTCACATTACCTTACTGGGTTGCAGCAATGAGTATGTAGATGCTATACTGACCAAACTCCCGCTACTCAAGTGGTAACATGCTCAAACTTCCACTTGTACTGCAAAAGAAAACAACAAAAAACCAACCTGCTGCATAGTTGTGAAGCTGAAGCCCTTGGGGCTAGAATCTTACAGGTTAAACTTACAGGTAAATTTTTGACAGAATTTGACTTTCAAATTTGTTGGATAAATATAGAAAGCAATGGTGACTCAGTGCAGGCAGAGCTCCTCCCTTCTGAGTCACTTCTGCTTGGATATCACAGGAAGATGGGAGCAGTGCTGTATACCTGCAGGTGTCACCTTACCAAGGGATCGTACTACAGAGATCCTGACCTTTTGGCAGGGTATGGAGAAAGCCTCCACGATCTTTTGCAGATGGAGGGTTATTCCACTTTAGTGTTTGGGCCAAATTCTAACTTACCTCGTTTCTACCCACCAAAAAAAAAAAAAAAAAAAAACAGGAAAAAAAATCTGTCTGAGCCAGCAAAGATAATGTGGTCTGACAGTCCTTGAAGAAGAGGAATGCTGTGTTACAGAGGAGCGCTGGCTGTACCACAGCAGCAGGAGGTGAGACTCAGCGCAGGGTAGTAAATCACTCCAAGGTCCTTCTGGAATGAAGGCACTGAACAACCATCACATGCTGCTATTTTTTTTTTAACAAATCACATCTAATCCAACAAGTGGAACCACCTAAAAGCTATTGTTTTATTGGGGCTATTTTTAGTTGAAGAAACCAGGACTGCAAAGTAAACTGGATAGTAAGAAGCTCAGACTAAAAATACTTGAGAGCAACATGATATCTGTGGATGAGAAAACATGGTTGAGCTACTAAACAAGCTACATTCTCCTACAACACAACTCACGAGCACAGTATGGGTGAGACTGGCAATACACTGTCTATCCAGAGAGAGGACAGTGCATAAATGTGATGACCTCTGGCTAAATTCCATCTTTCCTCCTAAATCCTCTCTTCAGCCCTTGCAAAGCAAGTCTCAATCTCTAGTCTGATTGTCCAAGTCACAACATGAAGAACTCCTCCACATCCCTAGCAAAAGATGCTGTGAGAAGAAGATGGAGTACAAATTTAATTCATCTGGTTTTTCTCTATGTGCCTTTGTTCCCCAGATACCTCCAAAGGAAAGGGAAGGACAGTTCTGTGGAGCAGTTCTCTCTCTTTTTTGCTCATGCTGTGGTTAGCAGACATATCCCTCGGTGGTGGTGAGCAACACTGAAACCTCTCTTTTCCTCTTAATGAAAAAGTAGTCAAGGGAACATTTTGGACTCTATTTGCTTCAGCAGTGAGGTGAAAGCAAATTTTCTTGCAAACTCAGTTTCTCCAGTACAAGCAATACAAGAAGAACTAAGTCCTTTAAAAAAAAAAAAATTGGGTTGGGTTGAACTTGACAAGACGATGTGGTCTTTTCTGGCCATAAATTAGAACCTTCCAGCTCTCTGGCAGGAAAGCACGAGTCACTCCTCTGGAGGGCTGAGAGTGCACAGGGCCACTGACATGGCTATTCCTGAATCCAGAGCTGCAGAACTATGGTATTCATGTCATCAGTTTTTCACTAAGGACTAAGGGGCTGAAGTATGTTTGAATGAGCTCTTCTCTGCATTTCTATCCATGTATCCACATTACTTTTCTTTTCTACTAACCCACTTCTGCTAAGAGATGTGCAGTGTTCTATGAGGCTGATATCTGGCATATAGCTTGTCGACTGCCAGTTTAATCCCTTGTAATAGTAACTGGCAAGAGTTTAGTGGCTGTCTTTCACCAGCATCCCCATATTTGTTTCCTTTTTTTTTTTTTCCCAGCTTATTTGACTGCAGATCAGATGAAACCTGATGAAATTGGGTTTAAATTCTTTGTCTTTAGCAGTGCTTCACCAGTTTAGACTGGTTGAGAATTTTTTCTCAACAATATTCTTTGTGCTAGGACTTCTTGTTTTGCATACAAAATACAAGCAAGTAATGAGTTAGGTGGTTGTATCAGTCCAGGCTATGTGTATAAGGCTCAGCAGACAGCTCCAAGCACTGGTTTTCCCATTGGGTATTGTGGTGGGGTGGGTGTTCAGCATTTTAAAGATGCACAGGAGTGTGCTTAGCAGACAGTCATTCAGCTGTTATGCCACACAGAACATCAATGGGATTTTGCAGATTTGTTAAATGTCTGTCTCTTAGTTGCCTGTGACCACAACAGGTAAGTATGAGAGTCGGGTGTTTCACACTCCAGTTTCTAAGCTTTAGCTAGTCTGCAAATCCTGATTTATTCCTTCCCTGGCACAACTGCCTTGCTTGTTGTCAACATTAAGAATCATTGTTCTAACCCTGAGTATGTCACTTGGTGGGTGTGAGAGCTTTGTGATTTTGCAGGTTCAGCCTTTGGCATCAGCGCTCCCTCTGTTACAGCATCATAGGACAACTTCAGTTTATGCCAGGCACCAGCCTCGTTCTACCTTCTGACCTGTTCTAGCACTGGACAGCACTATTCAGTATAGCACTCGTGACTTGGTATTCATAAACCCTTTCCCTTGGGTTTTTTTCTAACATACGTTTTCCTCGTGTTCACCTACCATTATGACATCCTCATTGTAACTTTTATGGATGCATTCAGCCTTCTGGCTTCACTCGTCAATCACCCCTGCTTTGCCTGACATGCCTATTATTTTCCTACAGATAGGCAATGTGTCTTAAATTTGCAGTTCCACAAGCTTTGAATTTTGTTTGCTGGATCGCTGAAATTCTGTGTCACCTCTTCCACTGCCCTTTAAAGGGAAAAAATATTCCCATCAGAAACTACACCTGGTGGTTGACATCTGGTGATTTAATTGGGAATAAGGACGTTATCACAGTTAGAAGATCATAGAAGATCATGTGGCTTAGAGCTCAGATACTGTAACAAAAGGGACTTTGGAATATGGCAATATTAATAGGTTTCAGGGGGAAAAAAGAATCCTAGGATGAAATCTGTTATAATGGGGACACTATCAGGAGAGAGGTGGTGGAAGCTTCCTGGTTAGGAAACTTTTAGCAGAAATTCACAATTTAAGAACTTATCCTAAATAAAGATTGTAGATCAGCAAAAAGAGTGAGAAGATGGTGATGTTTCCAAGTTTCTCACACTGTGATCTGTTGGAACATGAGTGTACTACCTACTTTATGCTTCCCTAGACAAAGTCAAACTATCACCCATGTAACAGACACTGAGCAGAGCAGAGGTTAGACATTCTGCTCCTCTATGTAAGGGGATGTGGTTGGTGGAAGTGCACAGATTAGCAGACAAAGCCGTGCCTAATGTTATTAGCTGAATGCTTTCACAGAGCTATGGCATTATGGAACTTCAGCAGAAATGTCTCACTGACCAAACTGATGGTCTCACTAGGTTAACAGAGAAAGAATTACTTTTATTTTCAGCCCTACGTAAAAAATCATGGTGGTTTAGGCCCCAGGCATTCTAATAACAGTGTTAGCAAATAAAACGTGCGTGTAAGTATATGTATATGTTGTTATATAGAGATATTCCAGACGTGTTTGACGGTGCAGTGAATGTTCTGAAGACCACTATTATTTACTGAAATAAAGCACTAGCAAGAATGACTGGTGTGCAATATAATCAGGGGTCTTTGTTGTTTCCAGAAACCTAATGAATGAACACATAACGTCCATTGGTTTCCGACATGACAGGCATATGGTGCTCATAAATAAATAAAAAGCATGATATTACAGTTACGCTGATACCACTGAGTGGCAACATTTGGTAAACTGGAAAGCTGTCTGTTCTATCCTACCTCCACAGCAAAAACACAAAATCTCTGAGTAAAATTGTGACTGACGGCTTTTGGGGTTTCCTCCCATTAAGCCATGTTACTTGGTTCCAAATGAAACACTAGATCGCTTTCTCATTTATAGATTCAGATATATTTTAAAGCCATTAAAATTACGTAGAAGGTAATTGTCAGCTACGATACCCTTCAGCAACAATACCTCCATACCTAGGAGAGATTCCCAGCGATATACCAGACTGCAGCAGGACCTGGGTGCCTATATTCTACTTTGATTCAAAACTGAGATCCTGAAAAGGCCAAAATAGCTGCCTACAGTACCAATGCTGCTCTTTTACAGTGATCTAGTGTTTGTGGTACTCAGCAGAACATGGGTGACCCTGGTTCAATTACCAAATTTCCATGCGTTTAGGAACCTCAGTTTCACATCTCTCCCAGGAATGCTCTACCAATACACTCCTCTTTCCACATGTTCTCACCTCTTGCCCTAATTGTCACACTTTCACCACTGGCATCACTCCTGCAAAATTTGCAGCATATAGGAATACATTTCTTTCTGTTACACTTGTATTCCACAGCTACAACCAGATCCCTAGCAGTAAGTCATCCAGCTGACCCATCTCAAAACACAAAATACGTATTATCTCAAGCAACTGGGAAAATGACACTTCCCTTCAGCACAATAAATGCTGTACAGTCCATGCCTTTAAGTCTTAAATCCATTAGTCTAACTGCAAACTTAGCCAGACATCCAGCATGGCCAGGTAAACACTTTCCCGTTAACTCAAGCTAACTGCAGGCTAATCCTCATCTGAATTCATCCAGATTCATCCGTTTTCTGTGGTACCTGCAGGTTCCGTACATGAACCTCACTCTTCAAGCTTTGTGGAAACCTAGTCCTAGCTAGATTTCCACAAAGACACAAGCCCAAATCAAGCCAGAACATTTTCACAATGAGTGTCATCTGAAAGAACTCCCTTCCTAGGCTGTTTGTGGTAACCTCCTTTGGGTTAAGACTAGCCCAAAATCTGGAGTTAACATATGGTATATGAGAGAAGTATACAATATATTCCTGATCACTAAAGTGTTCAAGTGGTCTTTAATTAATTTCCATATGATAGAGGTCACCTTTCTCTTTGGATAAACCTAAAGTGATTATTAAGACTGAGATATGGTTGGAAAATATTTTTATTTCTGAGGGGTGCGGCAGGAGTAGATAGCCTGTTGCTAGTAGAATCAAATCAGCCACAGTTTAGTCATAAGATCATGCATCCAAGAGCTGTAGGCCTGTGTTTTTCATAGGTTATGCCATGCAAAAATAAAGGCTTGTGTTGACAGTGAACTGAATGCACTAGAGGAAGTTGCAAATGACAAGGTATCACTTCTCTGGGATTTAGGTAAGGATTCCTAGGAATCCTAAGGCTGGAAAATCATACCCTAGATTCTGTCAGGACCACCAAAGCAGAAAAACATCTGATGCTAGAAGGGATGTAAGGTACAACTGAGTTTTGAGGAGTTATCTTTCAATAGTAGGGGTTGTTTTCCTGTGATAGTGTTAGTGATATAGTTCAGTTATAGGAATGAATGGGCTAGAGAATTGTATTTATTCCTGAATTTTACTGGGATTGCCATCTTAAATTGAGGGTGCTAATACAGTAGTAGAACTGTTGTAGCATAGCTTACAGGATATATTTTGATCTGCTAATGGCCAGAGTCACTTCTGGTTTTACAAAAGAGGATGTGTTAGCCTGCCAGAGTAGGTTGAAAACTGTACTGATGATACTTTGAATCAGCAGTATGAACAAGGGCTGCATGATGAACCCTACCTAAATGCAAGAAATTTGTCTTTTGCTGAGACATCGATGTGGAAAGTTAGGGTTTTTTCTGAATCCTGGAAGACCTGCTGTTGCTGCTAGACCAAAAAGCTAGGTTTTGGGTTTGGGTCTGTCAAAGTCATCAGTCTTCCACTTGGGCTGAAAAAGGTGATCTCCTAAATACATCTGCAAGTAGTTCTGGGACAGCCAAGTGTTGCTTTTCTGGCCTTATACAGGAGTTTGTGTAATGACTGCAAAGCCAGGCTAATTCACTCTTCCTGCAGGTACCACAAGACACTCAGGAGTGCTGGGCACAGCAAAGGAAAGGAAACGTGATGGGGTGGACTACTTTTGGTTTTAGGTGAAGTTCATCTTCCAGGTCCACAGGGGTCTGAGAAGTTAAATGCACTCCTAAGTGGGCTGTGTGCTGCAGGGCTCCATTGAGCACTGACACCCTTAGCTGGGCTAGTATTTAAGTTCAGGTCACTGGGCCAGAGTTTAAAGTTACGGTTAGCCCTCGGAACAGAAGTGGCTGGAGTGTCAGGTTTAATACAATGTTCCAGACCAACATGAGAGTCAAGCTGGAAGACATTTGGGAACAGAGTTAGATGACCTAACTGAATTCAGGTGAAGGCTAAGAGCTTGTCATAATATCACTTGAAAAGCAACATTTATGTCTCATCCTACTGAGGTTCCTAGATTTCACCTGAGTTAGTCCTAACATGTTAAACCAAATTTAATCTGGAGAGTCTGAAGGATCAAGTAAGGTTTAGTGACAACATGGTTTAGTATTGTATATGCCATTAGAACTAGGAGAACTACTGATGAAAAAATCAAATGGAGCTAAGGTTAGATATGGGCAAGCAGGGCCTGAGTTTAGGGCCAAGTGCTCTCATCATGGTTAATATTTGGTACCGGCAGGGCTGAAGAACTTTGTGAAAGTCTGTCCTGCAAATGATGCATTCCTAAGAGAGAGAGGCTTCATAGGGAAAAGTCTAGCAGACAGGAAGAAAGTGAAAGAGGAAAAAGAGACACACAGTACTTATCAAGACTTTGGGACCAAAAGGGATTGGTTTAGAAGTCTATACACATATGCACATCTGTTTTCCCCAATCTTTAACCTTCCTCCCATCCTTCCGGTCTCCTTGTGAGTTTCTCTTCCCCCCAACTCCCACAGTCCTCTGTCTCTTCATGTCACACAGACATTTCTTTCTTTATGTTTCTCTTCATCCTTCCTAGTCCCAGCATTGGGCAGAGGCAGCAAGAGAAGAGAAAAACAAGGGAAACAGCTTTACCATTTTTTAAATCTTGTGACCAAACGAACAGCAAGAACCACAACCACCAGCACCACCACAATAAAAATGGATGTGTTGCAGCACCGTAGTTTTGCTAGTCTGGAGAGAGCAGTAAGTGAAGGTTGCAGGGGTTTGACCACAAGCCTTCGGGGAGGGACCGAAGCATTTGAGGACCGCCAGCAATCAGTAAGCCGGCTCTGCCCGCGGGCTCTCTGGCCAGCCGAGCACCGCTGACCCCACCGGACCCTGTCTCCTGGCACTTGCTATTTGGAGCAAACCTGCCTCGAGGGGCACCTCTGAGGCCGCCCCTTTGCCTGGCGGCCCCGAGGCCCGGCTGCCGCCGCACGGGGGGCATCCAGCTGTTGGCAACAGCTGTGTGTCAGCCCCGGCTGCGCCGCGGCCGAGCGCGGGGTCCGCCCCGCTGCCGTCCCCGCCCCTGCGAGCAGGAGGAGGAGGAGGAACCGAGAGTGCCCGACCCGGTGGCTTTTAGGGGGAGAGGCCACTCAGTTGTTAGAGCTCAGGCCTTGCGCTTCTCTTGCAGCTGCTGCTTCTGCTCGTTTCCAGCGCTACGGCCGCCAGGCTGGCTGCTGCCCGGCCTCCCCTCCTCCTTTTGCCGGTACCCAGCTCAAAACCGCCGGAGGCTGCGAGGCTTCGCTCTTGAAGGAGGAGGAAGCTGGGTCTGCAAAGGCAGAAGGGAATTGCATTGTAGCTGGGTGGCGGGGGGAAAACGGGGGGCGGGAGAAGAGAGGAGAAAAAAAAAAATAAAAAGGAAAGAAAGAGCGGGGCTGACTCTGGAAGCGGGTCTCGCCGCCCAGGACCCGCACGCCCCGGCGGCCACGCGTGGGTGCAGATCGCGGCGCGGCGCGCAGGGCCGCTCGGAAGATGCACACGACGCAGAAGGACACCACTTACACCAAGATCTTCGTCGGGGGCTTGCCCTACCACACCACCGACTCCAGCCTGCGCA
>VZTE01004907.1:263336-286855 GCA_013397775.1 Eulacestoma nigropectus | reverse complement strand
GGGCCGGGGTCCGGACGGGGGCCCCTCGCCGCTCGGGGGTACGGCCGGGTCGCTGCTGTGGGCGGGAGGCTTCTCCTTCCCCGCGGAAAGGGATCTAATGCGCGGCATCGCCCGTTAAGGTCACCATGGCTGACAGAGCTGCTGCTGAAAGGGCTTGTAAGGACCCCAACCCCATCATCGATGGCAGGAAAGCCAACGTGAACCTGGCGTACCTGGGTGCCAAGCCGCGGATAATGCAGCCAGGTGAGGAAGCAGCCCCGAATGGCTTTTCTCTCCGTACCTCAGGTTTCTGAGGAGAGTAAAACTTCAGAAAAGGTAGTGCTGCCCTCCACCTTCCTGAAGTACGCACACAGTTGGGCGTGCTTTGGTTTTGATTTTTAAATGCAGTGTGTAGTAACTTTCTGGCTATTTTGCACATGTGCCTTATTTAAAAACAAAAGCGGTCAGAGATAAAATAATCTGGAATTCCCCAGGAAGACTTCCACAGCTCAGACGCTTCACTGGGTATTCCTGCTGCTTGGAATGTGGTGGCGCTGACCATTTACAGTATCGTTGCAGGGTAAGATTGGCCTAGGAGTGAATCGCTTCCAGTGTGTGCGGTCTTATTAATACAAACAATATCTTAATGCAAACTTCTCAAGCAGATGGGAGCTGTTATGCAGATTTTAAAATGAAATGGCTCTTCCTAAGACCACATCTGAGACAATCTGATGTCCTAGCCACTTCCCAGACTGCTGCTTTGCAGCAAGAGTGTGAGGAGAGTGGAGTGTGTGCACGTTTGTGCTCTAAAGGAGGCCATTCTGATTTCCCGCGTGTTTAGCCTGATGAACACTTGTGCAAGTAATTAAGTGCCTGCCAAGGAAAGACAGGGTTTATACTAGGGTGTTCAAAGAACAGAAATGAAGTTGGGATTTGACCCCCTGTGCTAAGTCCTCATGAGTAGGGGTGACTGAAATTTTAAGTCTGTAGAAATTACACAAATACACAGATGAATGGAAAGTACCATCTAATCCTTCAGATGCTAAAGGTAGGGATGAGAATGGAGCACCAAGTAAAATGTGAACGAAAACCCTGTGCTTGTTTAGAAAAAGTAATTTTCCTAAACATCTCTAGGAAAGCGTGTGCTTTACTGGTTTAAGTTCTCTGTGTGTGTGTGTATGGACTGATACATTTTGCTTTCTAATTTTTGGTTCTACAGCCTTTCAGATGTTGTTACTGCAGGCTGTTAGTGAAGGCTCTTACTCTGCAGTGTTTTTTTGTGTGTGTGTGTATATATATATATATATAGCATAAATAAGTGGCAAAAAAACCACCCATACAGAGAATGTGATGTGTTTTTGTTGGTAGGTTTTGCCTTTGGCGTCCAGCAGCTTCATCCAGCTCTCATCCAGAGGCCTTTCGGGTAAGTCTGTTCAATGGGACCTCAAACAGGGGAGGAAAAAAAATCTTATAAAAAAAAAAAGGAAAGAAAATGTATGATTGTTGAAGGCCTTTTGCAGTAGCATCCTTAAAGCTGGCCAGCCGTGCCGAAGCTCTCAGATTTATAAATGTATACCGATAAATGCGCTCACCTTGTTGGTCATGTTCTAAATGCCGCAGCTGAGTCAAGTTGTGTGGGACGTGGCCCTTCCGACTAAGCAGTCCAGTCCCACATGACCCTATGATAAAACAAGGAGGTATGACTTGATGCAAGATTGCTGTGCCCCATTTCTCTTTTTTCAGCTTGACTCAATGTTATTTATCTCTTTCTAATCTGACAGGGATCGTTTACAGTTAAGATAACTGATCAGAAGGATATGATGATAAGAGGTGGAATAGTTCTGTTTGGAATTAAACTCTGTAACCAGTAGACTCAAACACAAACAAGCTAAAATGGTGATTAACGATGCATGTATGTTTTTTCATATAGTCAATAGACCTCCGTGTGCTTTTTTTTTATTTATTACAGTAATGAAGTGGTGTTGATAGCTAAACTGTGTGCTTTTATTTAATTGAAAGAGCTGTAGTGAAAGTTTTTTGGGGGGGTCTTTTTAATTTTGGTTTTGTTGTTGAGGAGTGACTTTGCCATGGGGAGCAAAGGGCCTTTTTTTTCCTTGCTTTCAAGCTGTAGCCTGTGACTTTTTTAACCATATTTTGTAGTGAGTGCTAAATTGTGTGACTTCTTGATTTTTAAGTAAATCAACATATTGCTTGCATGTTCATAATTTTTGGGGGGTTTGTTCTTGGGAAGGGTGTGGAGCTCCTTATTAACGATGTGCGTCCATTTGGGCTTTCTAATTTGAGAGGTCTTTTTTTCTTCAATCTGTCTTTAATATGTAGTGCATTTCTCCTGAATTTGAGTATAAACTGTTCCTAAGTGGATCTAACTCTTGCTTTTTATAGGCGTATCATTAGGAGGTGAAGTCTGCTTTAAGCTTTCCATAGAGTGTCACTTCACTAATGCATACTGACTGAGAAACTCATTGTGAAATAGTGCATTTTGCTAATTAATGCATAAGCTAACAATAAAGTAGGGAAAATGTGTCACAAATGTATTTTGTTTATTTGATTAGAATAGCTTTAGAATATCGTACCTATCTGTTAGTAAGCAACAATAGCTTCTTGGTAATTTGATTTGACAGAATGGAAGGAAACAGTTCCTATCCTGAAAACCACAGGAAAAAGTTTTCCTAGAAACTTCATGTAACTTAAAAAAAGCATGTTGATTCTTCTGAGAGTGGAGAGGCTGTAAAAAACTTTTTTTTTTTTTTACCTTCTTATGAATATCCTCTACTGTATTTTGCTTGCTTCTTTGAAGTGTGAGGAGATGACAGAGTGTGTATGCGGTGATCAGTTTATGATGCCTGCAGTAAGGTTGGCAGGAAGCAGAACACCTCGTCTCCAGAGCTGTTAAAACACTTGTTGAAAAGGGAACTACTGAATTGTGCAGGGATCAGCTGTGGAGAGACTGAGTATTTGCTGAGCACAACAGAAAAGGAGGACCTGTGGCAGTCCCTTGCTTAAAGGACTGTGCAAATGTAGGAGTCTTTCTTGGTTTCCTTACCCAGAGCCAACAACAGATGACATAAACCATGTTTAGGCCAGGGAAATCCTTCCAGCAAGCTGAGTAAGGTTGTATATCTAATGCATTGCACATAAATCTGAAGGAATGTTGGTCACAGAGTCACATATATATGAAATAGGTCATTTTTCATCCTTGGCTCTTGCATTTCTTTTACTATATGTAGACAACAGACATTACTAATCTTGCTTCCTTCTCAAAATTTCCAGTGACCTGTACCTTTATCTAAAGTATGTAGTTCAGATTAAGAAGAACAGCATTCATTAGGATGAATGAACATCTTCATTCACTTCATTGACAGTAAGAGGGCATGTTTCAGTGTTTATTTGAATCTCCTTGTGTTGAAGAGTTCACTCTTGGGAGGTTGCTGCGTGGATTGCACTGAAATACATGGTCACCTTAAAATTTTGTTCTTCGTGTGCAGTTGCACTTTGGAAGTACACATCACTAATATGCTGTGTGAAACAGGCTGTAGTGGTGATTCACTACCAATACTCAGCTACTCCATACACAAAAGCTTCAAATGTTTTGTGGTTGAGTTTTGGGGTTTTTTCCTAACAGAGTGCAAATTAGTGAGGTGCTGCCGTATTTTGGTATGGTCAGTTATGTTTTAGAATCACAGAATCATAGAATGGCCTGAGTTGGAAGGGACCTTAAACATCGTGTCCCTGCCATGACACCTTTCCCTAGACCATGTTGCTCAGAGCTCTTTCCAACCTGGCCTTGAGCACTTTCAGAGATGGGGCATCCACAACATACGGTTTCCCATCTATCAAATAATAAACTTAAAATAATTTGATTATGTTACATTACTTTTACTGAGAAGATGCAAAAGTTCAATATTCTGATTCAAGTACAACACTGTTGGGCTGGCGGGAGACAGAAACTAGATTAGCTTCAATGCATGATGCATTTAAAATGCAGGGAATTTTTTTTTGTTCAGTGCTGCAGAGATCAGTTCATCCACCAAATAACATTTCTTCCTGCTTTTTACATTCAGCATCTATCTTACTGTTGGTGTGTTTCGTAGAAAGCTGTTTGATCACAAGACTGGTTATTTATACAGCTTTGTTTTCAGGATTGTTTATTAAAATACTATCTCTGAATTCAACAGGAATTTATGGAGGGGGAAGATGACTTTGCTTCCCAAGATAGCTTTTCTTGTTTTGCTAATGTAATTTTTACTTTAATATTGGTGGGAAAATTCAGGGTTATACAGAGGTATTGATGTAGGACATAACTGTTGTGGAGATTTTCTTCTTTATTTTCTGTCTAAAACCTGTACTTTGATCAAAATGAAAACATCCCCACTGTTTTCAGTAAGACCAGAGTTAAATCCAAAGTTATTAAGTCTGTTATCAAATGGTTAGCTGATACGACATGCTTGATACCTTCCAAGAGTTAGGCAAATCTGCCTTTCTTAAGAGAGAAGGAAAAGCCCCCTCTTGAGTTTGTGATCAAAAGATCTTTATAATACTAGACTACAGATAGTCTGAAAAGAGGGAATGAAGCTGGAACAGTCAGAAGTTAGCCCGCTGTTATGTCCTCTTAGTGGTTATCAGATAAAAGGAAACATAGGAAGGGTCTTGTATGTTTAACGTTTATGTAACCTATTTCTGTTAAAAGGAAAGCTGTTCATTGGTGAAAATCTACTCTTTAATTATGCTTACAAAAGCAGACTATGCCGTGCAAGGGCCAAAGCAAAACATTCTGTTTAAAGTTAAATACCTACTTTTGTGAGAATGTAATGCTGAGATGCACTACGACTGCTGAATTTCTATATGACACAGCTCTCTGCATTAGTCTGAAAAGTCCCTTCTTTCCTTTGAAATTGTCGTTCACTTTATTGTTGCCTATAGGATTATTTTTGAGGTCTTTAGTTAGACAGAAATCTTCTGTTATAACAACAAAGAAAGTCTTAAGGCACGTGGCAGGGATGTAGGTCATTGAATTTTGAGTATCTCAAAGCTACAGTTATTGCTACAGTTAAACACGCCTTCTATTTTCCTTTATTGCAAAAGCATAAAACAGTAAATAACTGCATAAAACATAAAAGCATAAAACAGTAAACATTCCAAATTAAAAACTACTGCCAGGAAAGAGAGCTTAAGTCCTGTGCATTTCTCACACTATCACTCTGAAAAGTAAAGCAGCAGCTTTTATTTAAAATTAAGGATACTAAGGATTTCCAGCATAACTGGGAATTGCTTTTTCAGCTTTGACCTGGCAGAGCATGAAAAGCAGTTGGATTCTGAATGGCTGAGATCTTCGTGTCCTGGCCTCTGCAGTAGGTAGAAATTTACTTTGGCCATATAAAGCCATTTTACTTGACTCAAAACAGTTGTAGCATGACAGATGATCAAAAATAGCCCCACTGCAGCTTATGCTGTCAATCATCATGTGTTAAATGGCATGGTGAAGAGGAGCCTGCACAGGGTTTATGTTTATTGTAGGGTAAGATGTGGCAAACAGATAATGTTTCATAACTTCACCACCTGTTACTTTCTTGGCTTAAATAAACCAAGTCACAAGAGCTTAAGTGGAAGCACATGTATCTTTCTGTCTTGTTCAAGGATATGGCCGAGTGTCCAAGTGTCTTCAGAAAATCTTAGTAACGTCAGTTCAAGTCAACACAAGCAGCCTGATAAGCTTGCTTACTGTCTCTTCTGTTAGAATTACTCTTTTCCATAAGTGCTGAATGTAAAGATTCCTTTGATGTGCTGTTAAATGGACTCTTCATGATGGAAAAGAGGCTCTTGGTGACTTCAAATTTGTTTTTATACCTCTTTCCTTAAATACTTAAGAAATATGGTATTATGTTTATTAGAATTGTGCTTGGTTGGTGACCAATACAAAATGCTTGCTTATGCTCATTCATATGGAGAGCTCAGGTAATGACGTGTATTTAAATGCACAGAGCCAGCTTAAGTATGCTTCAAATGCACTTCTGGCTAATCACTTCATAAATTAGGTGAGTGTTAAAAACCCAACTTATGGTTTTGTTTTATGTATTCTTTCCCTTCCCAATCCCTCCCTATTTGTCACTCTTATTTTTTTTCATTTCTCCTTCCCATAGTAGGAAGTGAATTTCATTGACATGTTGGGTTTTTATGATTGCGGTGTTCATGTCTTAAACATGGCAACTGAACATTTCTCTCTGCTAATACTCCTCTTCAAGCAACTGAGTTCTTTTGTTCTGAGAAAGAAAACTAAGCTGTTTTAAAGTCTATCACTTATTTTAAACTATGTTTTGCTATGATTCTAGTTGACAGTGTCCCTTCTGATTGCAAATGTTTCCTTGTTGACCACTTAAGTACATCTTAAAGCTATTTAAAAAATAAAACAAAAAAACCCCAACAAACCCTTTTCATGAAATCTTGAATTTGGAGAATAGAGGACACTTTTTACCATTGCAATTTTCATCTGTGCCTTAAGCGTGTTAAAAGGTTGGTGCAGTCTTTAGAGTTGTCTGTAAAGGTAAAGTTCAGTATGAAATAGTAGTGAATCTGCACAAGAAGTTTTTCATGCATTGTAGAGATTCACTGGCTGGGAAGGAATTGCATATATGAAGGACTTCTCTTTGGAAATCCAGATGCAAGACAGGGTTGTGAATGTAAAACGAGAATTATACAGAGTATTTTTTTAAATCATATTATATGATAAAATCCAACCATGAGATTAACATGTATGTACACTTGTGTGCTAAGACAATTATATGACCAGTTTTTAAAACTAAAGGGCTAAGTAAACAAGCCAAGAAAGCAAATTTTGTGACTTGGAGAAGATGCGAAAGTGTGTACTCATCCATTCAGAAAGGTTATTTCTTAAACTGTGAATTTGTGGTTTTTTTGCTTTTGTTAAGCACCAGATCTCTTTACACTTAATCTTACGCCCACCTCCCAAAAAACTCTATGCTGTATGTCTTGCATAGAAATAAACAAGCTGGCACAAAACAGGACATCAGTGACCTGATAATCAAACAGGTTTGACCCTTGTGTCCTTACGAACTTTTATAAAAGTGTGATGCACATGTACTTAGGAGTCACTGTTATGGATTTTAATAGCATCTATGTAGCTTCCCCTCAATGGCCTCTTGTGACGGAGTGAGCTGCACTATCGTTCGTTTGGAAAGTGTGATTCTTGCTGTGTTTACCACACTTGTGAACTCTATTTAAACTCCTTTGTCGCCTGTGTTGGTTTTTTTCTTATTTTTAATAAGGGTGACTGAGGTTGCAGAGAAATTAATGTGTGCTGAGTCTGCATAGCAACTTAAGTAGGGTTGCCACAATACGCTCTTAACACGCCTTCCTGGGAAGACTTGACATAAAGTCAGGGTTCAACCATTTTGTTGCCTTATTGGCTCTTGTCAAACTCATTTTAGTGATGCTGTCAAACTGCTCTGTTACTAATAATAAAAGTATTGCAGGAAATAATTTTACTAAGAGTCGAGTAGTTAAGAGAGAAGTGGGGTAATAAAAATGACTTACAGGTGATTTGAAAAACAAGTACTGCAATTTTCCAGATGGAATAATCAAGCTAGTCCTTCAGAGCTGTCTTAAAACAGACATCAGTAATGCTGGTCCTTCTAAAGATTTGAATGGCATTAAAGATATTATCCTCAAGGAACACCAAACACCCTGACTTAACTCAGCTACAATGCTGTGCTTTGGAGTGATGTATCTCTTCGGGCCAGTGAACTGATCATTGGTCCAATGAGTCAAGTTATTGTGGCAACCCTATGCACATAACAACAACTAAATTGAGTTTGTTTTAGTTCGGAGTATGGATATGACGCTTAGGCGCCGACTCATGTACCAACTCTAACTCCCTCTCCCATCTTTCAACAGGATACCTGCTCACTATGTCTATCCACAGGCTTTTGTGCAGCCCGGAGTGGTAATTCCCCATGTGCAGCCCGCAGCGGCCGCTGCTTCCACCACGCCCTACATCGACTACACCGGAGCGGCGTACGCGCAGTACTCGGCGGCGGCGGCCGCCTATGAGCAGTACCCGTACGCTGCCTCGCCGGCTGCCGCCGCCGGCTACGTGGCGGCCGGGGGCTACGGCTACGCCGTGCAGCAGCCCCTCACCGCAGCGGCGCCCGGCACGGCCGCAGCGGCCGCGGCGGCTTTCGGCCAGTACCAGCCCCAACAGCTGCAGACAGACCGCATGCAATAGCAGATGGACTCCTGAAGGAAGCTTGCGCTCTCTCTTCCTCTTCTCAGCCTTCCAGTCTAAGTAGTTAACAGAGACAATTGACAGTAACTAAGGAGCTTTAAGGAAAGTGATGCTATTGCGAAACTAAAGATTTTTATTCCACTGTCTTCATACAGTATGCATCCAAATCATGTTGTTAGAGGGGAAGGTTAGTGCGGCACGTCTAGTTTCAAGTATCAAGCCAGAAGAAAATGGGGGGAAAAATACTGTACTGTCACGAAAGAGTGGCAGGAGTAGCAATGGGACTTCACATTTTCAAACAAACAAAAAAAAAAGAACCAAAAAAAAAGCAAAGATGTACTTTCTACAGTATCAGGGAAGCAAAACTGCCTTTTATAAGTAAGAAAATGGTATATGAAAAGCTTGAACCAGGGAAAAAACTTGAGTCAGCAATATGTAACCTTTATCCATTTTAAGAGGAAACGAGCTTAAAGCACTGATTGTCCTTTCTAGCTTTCAGAAGTTGTCTTTGTGAGACAGGACCTTATCACTGTCTCACTGACCGGCACCGAACAAGCCAAGGAAGATGGCCGGCTAGTAACATGGCGGACAGGCACCAAAGTTATTTTCTTCTCTGTCCTCTGGATGAGTGGAACTATGGAGCAAGTGATGTGGAAGTAAGGGGTGCAACAGCTGTAGAGACAATCAATAACGCAGACAGTTCTGGACAGAACACATCACTCGTGCTCATGTGATGAGCTTGTCACATCCTAATCCCTCACCCCATCCCGTTTCACTTTTGGGAAACTTTAACTGCTGGTGTCAGCTATTCTGATTCTAAAATAGGATCAGCCCTTTACTACAACAGCCTTCTCTTTCTATTTATTGCATCTATTCGTAACTTGTGAATAAAGGCAGGAAGAAGCCTAATGAATTAAAACCTTTTAAGAACTGTTTTAAGGGAATTTTCTTTTCTGAAACCATTTGTACAATTTTAATATCTATTTCAGGATTATATTTAAAATATTTATTAGCAAACATACAGTACACAAGGCGACTTTTTGTTACCAAGACTGCAGTTCTTGAAGGGTTAATGGTATGTGATTTATACTGTGCCTTAATTGTTATGCTATTTAAAAAGAAGTATTTATTTTGAAAGTTTTACTATGCTGCGCTCTAAAGAAAGCGACTTTAGATGTGACACTGTAAAATTATGTATTCATCTCATGGTATAAATTATTTAGTAGGCTTAGATGTAGCATATTAAATATTAACCTAATTAACTAAGGATGTTGACTTGGATTTATTTAAATTCAGTATGTGCACTGTATGAGGGTACTCTTAAATTAACACTTTTTTAGGTTTTTACATAAAATATTGCTAGTTCATTCTTTTTCCCTCTACTAGTTATTCATGTAGACCTCTCAAATACATTAGTGCCGTTTTCTCACTCATCTGTATGTAGACTGACTCTTTTTCCCTTTGCTAGAAAATGCTGCTTTACATTGTCCTGTGAAACTACAATACTTGCAATTTTTATTCTTGACCGAAATGGAATTTAATATTTTACACTGTATTGGATTTTTTTATACTTGAACAATTTCATACAAGGGAAGACAGGATAGCATTTTTATGGACTTTATCCAATGTCACTGGATTTATTTGAAGTATTCTGAATACTAGCCAGTGTTACAATGTAGACATGACTCTCCTGTGCATATTATTTATTCATTATGTATATTGCTTTACAACATTTCAGATCTCTTAATCTATTTACTCTTATTAAAACAATAAAAAAATGTTGTCTCATCCTGTCTAGTGTTGTTCTTGCCCAAATTGTCTTAGATCTTGTTTAGTTAAAACTAGAGGGGCAACCTTTTATGTAGTTTTCCTGGTCTGTAGGGTGAATAGCGGCATATACACTGACTTCAGATACACAGATTAATGTGAATGTATTACATGGAGGAAATTCTGCAGAGGAGATGGAGAAGATCCATTCTGAGGTTTATCATAAAATAATTCAGAATGGAAGGGACTTTGGGAGGTCTGAGGTCCCTTATGTGTTTGTCCAGTCAGGTCTTAAAAAATCCTCGTGTGAAGACTGCACAACCCATCTGGGTAATCTATTCCACTACCTAATTATTATTCCTGTCGTGTCATTTTTTTCTCCCTTCTATCTAACCAGCACCTCCCCTGCTTGTTACAGTCTTCGTCTCTCATTCTTTGGCAGAAAGTCTAGCCCTATCTTCTCAGTAGCCTTCTCTTAGAACTGGAAAATTGCTGTTCTCTTCCATAGGCTGAAGAAACCCCAATGCCTCACCCTCTCCTCACAATTCTCATGCTTCAACCTCCAGCTGTCCTGCTGACCCTCCAATGGAGTCATTCAAATTTGCCAGCAGCTGTTACGTACTGTGAGCCTCGAGACTGGACCCACTCTGCCAGCTGTGGTCTAATGAGTGCTGAGTAAAATGGAATAATCAATCTCCTTGATCTGCCATCTGTGCCCCTGTTGATACAGTCTGATGCACTTTCACTGCTGCCAGAGTTTACCACTGACTCCTGTTCAGCCTGCCCCAAGCCTCCCAAGTCCTTTTCAGCAAAGTAGCTAAGCGAGCCATGGGGGTTAGTCCACTGAGATGAAGAACTCTCTATTTGTCCTGCCTGAACTTCATGATGTTCCTGTTGGCCTAGTCCTCTGGCAAGTGTAACTCCCTCTGAATGGCAGGCCTGATCTCTAGCATATCAAATACATTCTCCATTAAGGATAATCAGTCCACAGACCTGACAGTACCGCATCCCATCTCTTCCTCCAAGTCATTGATAAAAGTATCAGACCAGCCAGACCCCAAAGAAACTCCACTGTAACCAGTGGAGACAGAGCATAAGCCCTTTTGACCAATGATTCAGTTAGTTTTTTGCCTAGCTATCCATTATTGAGATACAAGGATTCTGGGGGAGACTACATGGAAAGCCTTGCTAAACTCAAGGTAGACAACATTGTCTGCTTTTGCGTCTTCAACAGATGAAGTCACCTCATCACAAGAGACAATTAATTTGGTCTGGCATGATTTACTCTTGTAAATCCATGCTGGCTGTTCCAAATCACCACACTCTCCTTCATGTGCCTGGAAACTTCTGCCAAGATGGCTCATTCCATGAATGTCCAGTATTTCGCTAGATTGTCCTGCATGCCTTTTCTGAAGATGGGTGCACCTTTCTGCAGTCACAGAAGCCCTCCCCAATCTTCATGACCTTTCAGTGATGATAGTAAGCAGCCTCAGGATGACAACACCCTTGGCTGCAGTCCATCAGGTTTTTGTGGATTGAGCTTCCTCAAGAGGTCTCTGAATCAATCCCCTTCCATACCTGGCAGTTTTTTTGGTCCTTGAACCCTTCCTACAAGCAAAGTGATGTTACTAAAAACCTAAAAGTCAGGACACCTTTTTGCATATAGTAATTGAACTGGGAAGAAGTAGCTGCTCAGATCCAGTTGATGATGGTTGTAACCTTTACGACTAATTAACATTTCAGTGTCAGTCCAAGCCACTAATGACCAAAAGGAGTTGCTACCTGATGTCTGAAAGAAGGCTGTGTGAAATGCATGGCAGTCTTAGCCAGTTCTTAGAGGAATGGGGGGATGTTCATATAATCTTCATACTGAAATTCATCACTGCAGCTGTCACTGTGACTTCAGCAGAAGCACAGGCTTGACTGCAGAATTCGAGCTGTTCTTTCATCCACAAAAAGGGTCTTTTTCCTCTGCAAAAGAGGGGAATAGTGTAGTTGAAGTGATAGAAAAGATTTTTCCTGGTCTTGGGGTCAGACTTCATTTCACCATGGATGATTATGAAACTCCAGAACTGGAATACTCACTAACATCCTGGCCTGATGCTGTCATGGTTCTTAATAAGTGCTTTGAGCCTGGCTGCTGAGAAGTGTTGCTGAACTGCCTTTTGCAATCTGACCTTAAGATCTGTGACCTTGCAGAACGCACTGTAGTGCTCCTTCTGCTAAGAAGCACGTAAACACCCAGCAGGGAGGTGAGTAGAAAACAATAAATGCCATTTTCTACTCTGTTCTTCTATTTCCTTACCCTGGTCTTGCTCCAAGGGGCTTGCCTGCAAGACATGAATCAAATGGAATCAAAACCAGAAGTCCCTTGGAGAGAAAGGCAGAGCAAACTGATGGCACACTAACCTTCTATTTGATATGGGATGAAGAAAGCATCTTTTCCCTACTGATGCATGCCCCTGACAATGTCCTTGGGCCAATGTCCTGCCTCTGTCTGGAGGTGACAGACACCCCCAGGAAGGGGCATGAAGGGGAATGCTTGCTGCCCTGGAGGGGTCTATGTTGTGGTAAGCCACAAGGGGAACAGAATAAAAGTTTATGACTCAGATTATAAAGGTCAATTGCATGCTGGCTCTAACTTGACAGAAGAAATAATGTCAGCAAAAATGTAAATGTGTGAGCTCCACTAGCAAACTTAGCTTCGGGCACACAATGTGAACACTAATGCTTCTTTTTGATAAATGAGTAGCTGAACAGACCTTTGTACATAAAATACACCTCAGTAACACCTCACATACGTGAAATGCCAACAGTTCACATTACCAGGACCAAAATAACAGAGAAATAGCAGCACATAATTAGGAAATATGTGAATACTCAGAAAAAATGTTAGCATTTTACTTGAGAGATGGCATATATGCAAGAAATTGCTCACAATACAATTTCCAGTTGAGTTTCCAAAACCTTAAGAAGAGTTTCTATACTGAAAAGTGAGCAGTGCTGAGTTTCTTGCAGAGGAAGGAAGAAGTTGAAACTAGGAAACATTCCTAAGGAATGTGTAGATTAAAAAAGGTGTAATACCTTGAAAGGTTACATTGATGACCTGTCTGCTAGAACTGCAGTTTTTCCTAGTATATTTATTTTCCTGTTAACTAGTGAACATAACTTGGCATTGCTAGACTTCATAGGTTCTAATTTTTCTTGGATTTTTCAAACATGTAGGACTACATTAGAATGAAAATAATGATGCAACCACTCAAAGTACCTCTTACTCTTGTTCATCAGATGCTTACTCATTTTAAACTGAGCAATTCCCTAGCTATGCTCAAACCCTTGTGAGAAAAATCATTCTATTTGAACTTATGTTTCAGTTCTAAAGAGCCTGCATATGTTTAAAAACAACATGGTTATGTGTGAATTTACAAAATGCTTACTATGACTGATGATTGGGCTTTGGAGGCTTGTTTGCAGATACTTTTATCCCTCCAAAGTGCAGGGTAAAATTATGTGAAACAAGTAAGTTTGACATCGTCTTAAAGAATAAGGAGAAAACTACAGCCATGACTGCATTCAAACATGCAGATGTGCACATAGAACAATTATCAGTTTTTCTCAACATAAAGTAAATTAGCTCTGGAACGTTTCCCAATTCTATGTGCCAATTTTGCTGAGATAAGCCATGAATTTGGGCTAGCTTACACTATCATTATTTTTTACCTAAGTAGTCTGGGAATAGGGAGGAACCCACCAAAGTCTGTTTCATCACCAAGCATCTGAAAGTCAAAATACGCTATTCAAATTAATTGGTGAGAGGTCTCTGACATATATATAATCCTTAGCTCAGTATCCTCATGTTAATCTTTGGACCAGACTTCACTGTGCCTCCTGCTTCTTCTCTATTCTCTACATGTGGCTATTGGGGGTGATGTGCTCCCCACTCCTTTACAGGGCAAGGGCTCTTGCAGGTGCCCAGTCACTTTCATCTTAAGACTTCAACAGGTTAAAATAAGAAAACCCCATTGTCTTTCACCTTAAAATTTACAAAATATGTAAAAGTCTTTATAAAAGAGCTCTTTCTATCTGCAGCTCACCTTCTTCTGAATTTGACAACTCCATTTGAACCCGAGCAAAAGATGTCAAAATACCAAAACTGACAGAGGTAGGTCATAAGCAAAGCTCAATGAATCCATCACCTGTCATTAGGCTGTTAAAAGAGTTTTTCCATTGCACTTGCAAGGACATGAATCAATCTTTACCACACACTTGAAGAACAGAATACATTTTTATCCAGCAATGCAGGTAAGGGATTTTGCCACCCTGTGAAAAACTTGGACTTTGTTGTCGTTGTTGTTGTTTGGATTTGTAGTGATGACAAAAATAAGCTGAAGTTTAAAACCCTGCAGTAAACAAAATTGTCTTCCAGAAAAATAAAATTGGGTAATTTAAAAACCATTTTAGATTATTAAACCCCCCTATTTTTAAAAATCATAAATTGCTTAAAAGCAAAATATCCCTGTACTTAGAAGTAACAGAGTAGATAGTTTTTGGTTTTTCCTGACAAGAACCAGTAGAATTGAATGGCTTTCAAAAAACACACCACTGCATTTTCCAACTGCCTTAAAGGGAAGACTGATTACTTGCTCAAGGCTGTGGATACTTTGATGTTGCCAAAAATTGGGATTCCCTGGCTCCTTGTTCAAACCGCTGGAATTAATCTCCTAATTTGATCACTAGTAGTATTTCTGAATGAAGATAGAAATAATGGAAGTCTAAAGGAAAACCTTGTTTTCACTGAGGGTAGTTGGACAATTTGGGAATCACAGAATCATTTAGGTTAGGTAAAGACTTTTAAGATAATAAAGTTTAACCATACTGTTTTATGCAGACAAGTAAACATGGGGAAGAATTACCTAAGCATAATAAAGCTGAAGCACAAGCTTTTTTTCATATAATGGCCAAAGGTTTTTTAAGTGATGGACATTCTCAATTAAAATATAATTTCTTCATCACAATAGCAATGAAGGACCTTAAGAGTGGGCTGCTCTCTTTGTCCAGTATGCTCTCTTCCTAGCCTTGTAAGACAGTAAGTAGCACATAAGTGGAATAAGGAATGTTTACAATTTCTTTTTCAATACATGGTTATGGAGTAGTGTGCATTCCTTTATATGAATTTATGTTATGAGCACTATTTAAGGAAAATCTGTTCTTCATTAACCAAGGCTTAGGCATCACAGTATGTAAGTTTATGCATCAATCTTCCTTGATTTTCATCAGTATTGGCTTTTTCTCCATTAGAGAACTGCTTTATCAACTAAACTCTTTTCTCATTTTCTGTAAAGTGAATCCTTTCACTAACCTGAGTGCCATCATCATTTATACTGGTTTTCATGTAAGAGAAAGTAAAGAGATCTCCAGGCTTTATCCTTCCGTAAATGTCACCAGTTCCATGTACACTACTGTGTCTTGAAACTGGTTTTCCTCTGACCTTATCAAGAAGGGCTATTTTCCTGTCTACTCTAACAACACCTGGGATCTTGCCAAAAGAAATCAGAATCTAACATAAGAGTTCTGAGAACAGCAGCTGAGTGTGAAAACAGAAGCGTGCCCACCAGCCTTCAGAGGGCTGGAGTCAGCGGGGAGCTGCCCCTGACGTGGCTGCAGTAGCTCAGCTGAGCGAGCACCTAAGAAGGGCACACCATGGCTGAAAGGCTTTCTTTGCGTGGATGCACCGGTTTAGCTCAGTAAAGGCCAGCCAAAGAGCAAAGAAAGCAGTACTGTAGTGTCTTTCTGGGGAAGAAGGTCTTGATGCCCATTAGAACTTCAAGAATCAAGCTGGCTTCAAAGATCTTGTCTTGTCTTGTCTTCAATATAATGCAAATCGTATGGAGCCCCTTGACCTGATCACGACAACGGCAGTGGTGCTTGCCAGCAGTCCTCTAAGAATACGGGTTGGCAGAGATACAAACAGTGTGTGGAGGAGCCTCAAGGAATCTGGCTTTCCTAAATGTGGGGAATGACAGTATTAGGCAGAAGCAGGCACTGTCTCTATTGCATTTAAGATACAGTTTATTTGAAATGTGGCTGCACTGCATTAATGATCCCTTGTTTCAGCAGGACAGCTGGGATGCTAACTGCCACAGCCATTGCTGCAGAGAGAACAGAATAGCAAGCTTTGGGCACAATCAAGATGAGCTTGATATCCAGCCAGGGCTCAGACTGAAAACAGAACTGCATGAATATGCCCTGAGAGAAGTGCAGGAGACCAGAGAGTTTTGCTCCAAAGGGGTAAAAAGTACAGTCTGCTTGGTGGTGGTGAAAGTGCTGCCAATTGCAAAAGTTAAAAATATTTTAATGGATCCTCAACATTTATTGTGGTATTTAATGTGATTATGAGGATGGTATGATGGTCTGGAGATTAAAAACTAAGAGGAGATACTCTTAAGTCTTAACTGGCTGAGAACAAGGGTAGTTATTGCTCACTTGTTGACCCCTGAGGACAAAATCATAAATATCCCAACATGAAAAGAAATGGTTTCTTGGTGTGACGTTCTTCAGTGTAAGCAGGTTTACCTGCAAAATCTGAGGTTCTGTCAGTCATACAGGCAAAAGATCTAATGATACTGACTTTTAATTCCTAATTCAGCAATGATCTCAAGAAAAGAACTATTTAACTGCACTGCTCACTTATCCTGGCATTCAGAATATTATTGGTGTTTGCAAGACTATTTGTTCCAGGGAACAACTCATGAAGGCCTTGTTGTTGAGGAGAGCAAGCTCAACAACCCTTCAGGCAGCTCTGTGTTCTACCAGGCACTGACCGGCTCTCAAATTTGTAGAATGGGAACAACTCTTGGGTTCAGTGGACGAACAATTCTGCTGTTCAATTTGATGTGCTAGAAAGAAAAAAGGGAAGGAACATGTCCATATTTGTGATGAACTTTGGGTCCTCTTCAGATAACGACTTGGTGTAGAGGAGAGGAGTGGAAAAAGAAACACTTAAGTGATGCTCAGTTTATTTCCCAGAGATTGAAGCAAATCATCAGTGGTGAAATTTCACACGTTGCTCTTATTCTTGAGGAGTGGTAGAAAGCAGTTCATCTTGGAATTGTTAGAAAAACAGTAAGTTTTGAGTAAGATCACTCAAAGAGCAAAATGTGGGGAAGCCATGCCAACTACGAAATGGAAGTATCATGATCCATTTAAATGGAGCTGCCTAAGCACATCTCTAGTTTGTAGATTTCGCCACAGCTTGTCTGGGTAAACAGGTTCATGCTCCTGCTGTAGGAGGTCCTGCAAATTCAGTCTCTTCACCACTGCCTCATTTTAATTAAAAATATAACTGACCAAACAATTTTTCCTTCTGTAACTGGAATCCTTCTTTCTCAAGGTCCACCGCTACATGACCCTGGGCAGCTTTCCTGGGGGGAAATTCTCCTAAGTCACAAGATGGTGCAAGCCACTGACAAAGACTTTCTTAAACTGCAGGCTGGAAAGCAGGATGTGCAGAAGGCAGAGTTATTTCAACTACCAAAAGTAAGGCATTGAAAAAACCTAGCTGGACAGTGCCTCCCCCATTATTTCTCAAATCCACTATCTAACTTTTCAGATACATGCACCTGCACTCAATTCTCAAACTTTTTTTTTTTTTTTTTAAAGCAGAGGACATCTCTATTTACACCAGAATGTAGAATAATAAATTGTCTAGTCCGCTGCTAATCATGAAGAAAATAAGAAAACAAAGATAAAATTTCTTATTCCAAGAGAATAATTTACATAAGCATAAAACATACAACACTACATCTTATAAGTAGAATTTCTTGCAAGTTTATGCTTTGTTTAATTGTTCCTCTTAGAGGTATATAATGTTAAAGGCTTCCAAAACAATAGATCTTATTTTAAATGACACAATCAAAGGCTTTCAGGTGACTGAAAATTTAATTTAAATGCTTTCTTTGAAAACAATTAATTTGCACCATGAACATGTTTTTACACTCAGTCCAAGTATTTTTCTCTTTGCCAGACCAGCATAACTTTCCATAACTGGAAAAGGGAAAGTGCTTCCTGTGCTTTCTGTCTCATTTAGTATTTTATCGGATGGGATTATAATCCTTTGACCTGACACTATTATTTTCTTTAATTAAAATTTTTAGTATAAGCTGCATAATGAATTATATTTCAGCAACAATAAGTGGTAATAATTCAGATGTCTTTAAAAAAGGCTCATTCCAGTATATTTTAATATGCAGTTTTATACTCTCTCCCCCTTTCAATTTGCTCTATTATTTTATTATTCTGTGAGTATATTTTCATGCCCTCCAAAACTGCTGCTGCTCTTCCTGGACACAACAGTATGCTTCAGGCAGCATGAAAGATACCAAGAATTTGATGCCTGATTATAGCTTTGTTGTTGTAAAATAATTATTAACTATCTCCATTCTCTTTCACTTGCTTTGCATCCTTCTCTCAGTCTGCTGTATTTTCTTCTCTCAGGCTTCAAGCTGAGACTATGCTCTCTAACATTTTCTAGTTCATTGGAGGTCATTAGCAAACAGCTTCAGAGAAGCTAGACAGCATGTTTGCTCTTTTATGTTGCTGTAGTTCAGTTTTTGATGGGACAGAATCTATTAAGATCTTCTTCTGCACTCTTTTTCTCACATAAGCTCTTTGTTCCTTATGATCTATGGGGAAAAAGCACATACATACTGTCTCTTGCTTTCACAGCTGAAAAATAGCAGACACAGTTTCAAAGGTAAAGGACATGGTATTTATCAGATATTGGCATGTGTCTTTACATCACTAATGCACACACCTGGACTAGATTCAAATATGTGATCAGATACAAGTAAATTACTAATTATATGTATGGTAAAATACATACAAAAATACACTTGCAAGTGTAATGCATAAAACCTTGAAAATCTGTGTATTTTTTAAGCTTACTTTCCAAAGTCACCATGTTCTCACTTCAAACTTGGTTTAGACCCTGCCACACTCTAGAGGCAGCTCATCAGATAGTCAAGCCTGCCAACTCCTCCAGCTAGACCTCTGTAATACAAAGCCATCTAAAACTTACAGGTCCTACCCAGAATGACACTTGGAGCTATTAAAATCAACTGCTACCTGTGCATTTCCTTCACAGAAAATGATGTTCCACCAAGAGGTTTTCACATTCAGAATAATAGGCAAGGACAGTCTTAAGAAGGTGAAGAAATAGAAAAATGAGCAGTTAAAATACTGGCCTAAGAGACTATAAACAAGTGGATAGTATTGTTCAGAAATACTGATTTTCTGTGGAAGAGACAACCAAGAATCAAAAGGTCAAGAGGAAGAAGAGGCAACAGAAAGGGACACTTGCAGATTCTGCAGAAAGATAGATGAAAACAAGAGGAACCTAGGAGAGGAGAGAGGAAAAAAACCCCCAAGTAATTCATTTACTGATTCAATAGTTAGCATAATTTGCATATCCATCCCCGTTTCAGAGGCTTTGAAATTTTGTTTTTCTCCAGCTGTTTTTCTTATCATTTTGGCATGTTTTCTCATCACATGCAGACATTTCACTCTCAGATGCTCTCGCTAACAGACTACTGGCACCTTTCAGCTGCTCCCAGGCCTTCCCTTTTAAATCTCCCAGCTGCCTCTCTTACCCCTCATAACACGACTGGCCTACCCGATTTTTCAAAAATTGTTTCCAGCTGCCGCATTTGGTGCTCTAGATAGTTTCCATTCTCTCCCCCAGAATACGGTATTTTGGAGTGTTTCTGTGGGCTGATGGGATGACAGCAGATTTCCAAAGCCTATTTCCACCCTAACAGGAATCTCATCTGTGTCCTTTTGAGATTTACATGCATCAAACTGAAATTTTTATTTTTTGCTGTTGGTGAATGCTGGGAAGCTGAGAGGAGGAGGAGAGCATGGTGCTAAATCACCAGAGTGGTAAAAATACAATGATCTATGACCAGAAAATCAAATCTCACCTCTTGCTGTTCCACAGATCTCATGTATCTTGGTTCTCTCTTCTCTTAGAACGTGTCTGATCTCCCACACTGTATGCAACACCTCTGGAATTTAGAAGAAATTTCAGGTTATTTCAGCTCCTAATTTGTAATCACTAGCTCAACAGTATCCCAAATCCTTACACTACTCCTGCAGACTGCAGCCTCTGGAACTGACATGGAAAAGGCTCTATGTATATTTAAGAAACATATTTGGTACATGTGAATACTTTGACTTTCATGGTCAAGAAAAAGCCTTTATACACAGATTCCTCTTAACTGCGTAAGAGACAGTTTAGACACACCTGGTGGTGATTATTGTGCATTCTTTTGCACTCTAAAAAGCAGGTAATGCTTTCATGTAGAATGGTTTGTACAATTTTGTCCCAAACTTGTATGGTTATAAGGAATTCTAATTGCCATCTAATTAAATGTACTCAAAAATAAATTTCAAATCTATTTGTCTTCCTTTTTTTTCCATATTTGGGCAAAAGTAAAATGAAATCTGGTCATGTGAGGCACTTAGAAATTATGGAATCCTAACTGGATTTTAACAATGTCATGTGAATAAACATGCTTGAATGTTCAGAAAAGAATGATCATTTTAAAAACCACAAAGATCTTATCTGCATATCATTTAAGTTTCTATGTGATTCCCTCAGGGCTGTTCCTTTTCATTCAAGACCTTTTCTTATCCAGATAGAAGTTCAGATTTAGCCACTGGAGAGGCCTGGGTAAAGAATCTTCTGTGCAACAGGTGCCCACTATACCCAGATGAGCCAGGACAAAATGTGTTGGCTTCCAGCACTTGTTTTGAAATAGGTCATGAACTCAGAAAATCCATTTATAAACATTGCGCCAGGCTGTAGAACAAGGCACATGTTTGGAGGTGTCCGAGAAAGGAACCCTCCTCTACCACTGTGGAGAAAGGATCCTCTGCTCATCTTCTTCCACTCTCCTCGCTGAAACTCGTAGCACAGTGCCGTGGTTTAATCCTAACTGGCGACTAACCAGCCAAAACCAGGACACACAGGAAGAGGAAAAGGAATTCTGTGTGCTCATTCTAAAATTGTTAGAGGGAGAAAGGAACTGTATCATGAGGCCTTGAAAAACCAGAGGAGCTTGCAGCTTGATTTTAAGAACCACTTTTAGGTCACTACACTGGTCAGGAGAGAAGCAACCATAGAATTGGCAGGTTCAAGTAGAGGAGAGGCTGGAAGAGAGGTTTTTTAACAGAATCACAGACATTTTCATACTGTCTGAAAACAGTTTCCCTCTTAAAGGGTCTAGTGGTCTTCTCCACAGCAAAGTGAAATTGGAGAGGTCTCCAGATACCTTCAGAGAACTTTGTGTTGGGTCTTGTGGTCTTGTCTTAGATTAGATGGTTTTAATAAAGTGCATTAACAGAAGTTTTTAAAAACACTTCCAAAGTCATAAGAGCTGTGAGATCTTTGCAAGACATAAAATTGTTACCAGATCTGAGAACAAAAATCCCAGGTTCTTCCCCAGTTTGGTTTTTAATGCTTGCAAAATGCTTCCCTGGTACAAAGAGAAGGAATTTGCAAGTCAGCTCATGAAATAAAGAACCAAATGAAATAAAGAACCAAATTCCACAATTAACTAGGCCATCATCTAGCACACATAGTTCTGCACTCCTGCCAAGTACTATCAATACTCTAAAAAGACCCCTATCAATAAGAAATGTTGTTATTTGGAATAGACAAAGTTGGGGTTGCCTAGTACCAAAGAAACCAAGTATGCTGACCATGACACAGCACTCTGAACTTTCCACATGAGATCACTAGTTATCTTTGACAGTGAGAAATGAGAATGGGATTCAGTATACAAAATACAGAATCACTTTCTATATCTAGGCTGCATCAAGTTAAATGGCAAGAATGGGTTTAAATATTTTCCTTCTTAAAAAAAAAACCAACAAAAAAAATTCAAATAGTATATACGTCCTCCTGTTCCTGTAATTAATTAGACAAGCACTAGCAGATAATGCCAAATCTTATGATTATCTATCTTACATTTTATCAGCACTGAATACTGTAGTCTAGTGCAAAGCACAAAACCAGAAAAAATTGAGAGTAATTTCCACAGGCTTAACTTTACTCCAGAAAAAAATCTCCCTAGTCCTGCTCTGTGGTCAAGAGACACATAGATCCTCTGAATTACTGTCAGAAGGCACCTCTTTCTCCTCCTTGTAAAAGGGATGCAAAGGGGGACTAGCTCACCTAAGGTAAAGTTTGCTTCTGTAGTGTTATTTTCTTTATGTAGAAGAGTTTCTGCTGATTTTTTTGTTTTTCAAATAGAAATATAAGACAGTGATTGCCTAGCTTTTCCTCTCGATTAATACTGAATTAAATCCTAAAGACAGTTCCTAGAGACAATCATAAAAGCAATATAAACCCACAACAAATTATGAATGTATTTTATCAACAGCAACTCTACTGCTAACTCACTATCAGCTTGATAGACCCTTAATTATGTTATCAAAAAGTCGTGTCTCCGGTACATAGTTTTTTAAAGAAAAAAAAATGTCAAAGAGAAATAAAAAATGGAGGGAACATATAGCACCACACTTTTCATCATTTGAAACAAAGTTTTCTCTGGAAGAAAATCATTATACCAAAATTCTCTAAGTACGTAGTCCAATTAAATGTTCTTTTATGAGGGCAAATGGAAGTGCACAGTGATCTCCAAGTGCTTGGAGAGAGCTATATTTTTGATTTGGTTATTTTCAAATCTTGTAGTAAATCTAGTGTCAGCATCTAGTTAATAGAGCTGACACAGAGGGGATGCTGCACAATGTTTACATTACATGTGATATGTATTTCCATGTAGCTTTTGCAAATGAACATTTGTAATTCTCTAAAAGCCACAGACTGTAAGTTAAGAACAGATGCCACAGACTTGAATCCCTATCATCAAACACTAAGGTATGGAAGAATGAACCAAATATATCAAAAAATATCACATAATTGCATATTGAATTTATCTCATGTATGCTGTGGAATACCAAACATGCATGTAACACATTTACTTTATGCATATAACATGTATTTTTTAGATATTGGTTATTTTCTTTTGATCAACAAATTGTTTTACTGCTGACACAAAGTTGCCTGTTCTCATTTACACAGATATAGCCAAACATACGTGGGTAAAAGTCAAAAGTCTTTTCTATGTAGTCTTTTCCTCAACATTTCTACTTTGTTTTCTTGCTCAGTGTGTCGGTTGTGTTTGATCACTTTTGCTCACTGTGGTGTGAACACACATGCATGCATCTGTGTGTGGACTGGGAGCCAGACAAGATATGGAACACCAAAGACGTGCTTGCCAGGTAACTAGCACAGGTAGGATGGTACAAAGCTGCAAACACAAATACCTCAGATGACTGTGTGCATGAATTTCAAATAAACTCAGTGTCTGTGGGCCAGGTTTTGTCCTTGTGTAGCTTTCCCTGAGTTTATCTTATGACATTCTATTGTGGTTGTTGCTAAAAAAAAAAA
>VZTE01004907.1:205175-263303 GCA_013397775.1 Eulacestoma nigropectus | reverse complement strand
AAAAACCTGTGAAAAAAAAAACCCCTTTTTTTTTTTTTTTTTTTTTTTTAACATTAAAAGGAGAAGAATGTATAAATAACTTATACAAGTTATTTCAAAATATTTGAGCTGGAGTTATTGTGGTTTGAATGGCCATTTCTACCTAGCCAAGACAGTGAATCAATACAGTGTATCTATTTGTTAAATGACTTCCCTTCAAACAAAAGAAGGTAGGAGGCATTTTATGAATAAGTAGTCATAGCAAACCTTTTAAAAGATGGGCTAAGAAGCTGTGAAAAAGTGTAAAAAGTTGTGGCATATAAGCAAAATTATGATAGAAAGTTTCATTTCTTCACAAAGCTGCATCAGAATTTCAGAACTGATCAGGGACATGCTATAAAATCCAATCTAAAAATTCATTCCCTCAGTGACTGAAACAGTGATTGTATAAATTTGAGCATTATCTTATGCGTTACCACTACTATCCCTCTTCTTTTTTGGACAGCATCACAGGTGCAGTGTCAGTAGTTACAACTCGTAGAGCCAACCAAATGTTTTCTGTTACAACACATTCATGGAGCTGGTAATGGCCAATCCCACCTCATCCTGCACAACACCAGCAAAAATAGCCAATGGTGCTGCCAGACTCAAAATATGTCACTATGTCCTCCTGGTAATACAAAAGGACAGAGTCCCACAAATTCAGATCTGTCATCCTTCTGAAACAGATGGAACGTGATGGGAAAATTATCATAAAACTTAATTTGAGTCAATTGAGCCAACTGAATCATAAAAACCCTAAAGAGCCAACTGACGTATATCCCCCTGCCTTTTGCCATAGACAGGAACAATCTATCTTTATTCACTGCATATATAGTGACTGGTATGCAGGTTTGATGACAAGCTATTCCTTAGAGCACATAACAAATTCCAGGTGAGTGTATTTGTGCTGAACCCAGACCTTGCAGCAGCGACAGGTATCACTGAAACTCTCGAGTGCAAGTTATTCTTATAAAGCCCAGTGCAAAGTTCAGCCGCTGAGCTTTTGATCCACAGGATCTGGTCTGTGACTCACACAGGAATTTGACAAATTCATACTTTGCTATAAGTACCTTGACTGAAGCTTCTGAGGTTAATAAAAAATTAAGAGAGGTAACATATTTGACTGGTATCAGCCCACAATTCACTGATCACCCTGTCAACACTTCAGAGCTCCCACTTCCTAGTGCCATATCTGTGTCCAGCACCTGAATTCTAGGTCTGTTAGGGAGTCTGTGTGGGCATGACTGGACAATGACCTAAAAATATTCAATATAGAAGGCACTTTTCATTGGCACATATTTTTTCTACACCTGTCACATAAATAAAGTTTTAAATCCTTAGCAGCATACACGTTCTTAGTTTCAGATTATATTTCAGTGAAATAACTGCATGGACACTGGGTCAGACGTGCAGTGGCTATAAACCAGCAGATCTCTGAGCTTTCTGTAAGGTCTGGAGACCTAGAAGAACTGAGCATCTAATCTGAAGTGTAATAGCTTTAAATAACTTTAAAATAGCTGTTATAGGTAAGAGTCCACTTCTAAAATATTAATGGAAAAATTTACTTAATTTGTCTCCAAAGATACATAGGTTGATTAATACTACTTGAACACACAGTTCTTGCCTTAAACAGGTACCCTAATCTAAGATGCAAATGAACAGAGATAAAGGAAAATAGGGGAAAATACTGTACTGGAGAGATTCAATACAATAAAATCTCCAGCTTTCATAGCCTTTTCAATATTAAGGCCCACTACTCACAAAAAGAATTTCGAAGGAAGAGGGGGGAAGATCACACATTTGTCATGGTCCAAATTTAATCTTCAGTCAAAACCAAAAAGCCCCGCAACACTGTCAAAGCAAAACTGCCACCCCAAGCCACCTCCAACTGTCAAAACATTTCTATGACTGTGTTTAAAATAACTGGTAATGGCCTGTCCAGGTTTTGTATCCCTATAAAGATGCCCTAAAATAAAAGAATGAAACTCCTGTGTTTAAAAGGTCTTTGTCATAGGAAACAATGAGTTAACAATAATGAGGTGTCAGTGGCAGTAATGAGGTTATTTTTTGATCCCAAGCTAATCCAAACAGTTGGAAGATTATTCCCTAATGTGCCAAATAAGTTCCATCCCTCTCAACTTTGAGAGAACAAAAAAACAAGCATGAAAATAGGAGTGAGATTTGTACAAAAACACATTCTATCAATGAATCTAGGAAATCATTAAAACCGTAATAAATTGGAAATAACGTATATGGAGCCACAGGATGGATTTTAAGCTCTTTCAACACTAAGTTTACTTCCATTTACTGAAATTGCTCTCACTTAGTATGAAACTTCATTCGACACACATATTGTGCCTGAGACAACAAAAAGCAGTAGCTCAGCCAAGTTTCCTAACATCCGTGGATAAGACCACAAAGCTTCAGTCTACAGGGAAAAGCAGTTGACTTGGCAAGTCTGCCTGTGGCTCGCTGACCTTTCTTTCAGAAAAGGTCACCACAGAGTCAGGTTCCTGAACTTCCCAGGGATTCTGCAGCTGTAAAGCTACGGATCTTTTAGACTATAGCATCATGATAGCCTAAAGCAACATGAATTAATAAACCTTTTTTTTTTTAAATTCCCACAAAGCCTTTTCAGAAGTCCAGGAGCAATCAGGAGTGATACCAGTCTAGTTCTCAGTGATCAGCAACTGAGACATTGCTGAAAAGCACTGTAAGAACACATAAAACCAGCTGCACGTAGGTGAAAGGCTGAAGGTTTCTCTGTCTGTGTGAGGAGGTCTGATTGTCTGTTGTCTGCCCTGAGCACAATTATGAGAGTTTAGCTTACAAAATAAAAAGACAGTGAAATTTTTCCCCCAATTATTTTCAGTGGACGACTAGAACACTGTGCACCTTAGGCTGCAGGAATTAAGTTGTAAGCCATGGCAGATTATAATAAATTGATTTGCTAAAGGAGCACATAGAAACCCTTGAGTTACACAGCATTTTAAGCAAGAGAATGACGGACTGAAACAGGTTTAACACTGATACTAGGTTAAATCTTAAATTAGGCATGTGCAAAGCCTTTCGGTTTTTCAGGGTGTGGCTCACACATGGAATGAACAAACCAGTTTTTAAAGAGGTAAAACCTCCACAATTACAATGATTATTTTAAAGAATCTTAGAATAACTCAGATATGGAGTTGTAGATGCTTTTAAAAAATCATCATATTATTATTAATTCCAAAGGAGCAATAGCTGCTTACACTGCTGAACTTTGTGATCATTCTTCTACATTAATTATTTGTAATTTTCTAAAAAGTGCATTTCTTTTCTATACTTTCTATAATTTATATCCTTATCTTTGGTTTCTTTTTTTGAAAGATGAATCAAATAAATAGTTTAATAAGACAGAAGAAGGTGTATGAAACTACTCTTCCTGGAATGAAAAAGTTGGTTTTTTGGGAAAAAAAGATAATTTACAGGCCAATGGATAAGATGACCTCAAGAGGTCCCTTCCAATATAAAAAATTCTGTGATTCTCTGATATATATTTTTATATATTATACATTACATACCTTATAAATGGCATAAACCACATATTTTATTCTACTTATAAATATTAATTAATATTAAATGTTATATTTTCATTACACATTATGTAATTATTATGCATTGTGTTTTAAATATTCTATCATGCAACTAAAACAAAATTAAAGAAAAGCTAATGTAGCCATTTTTGTTTAAATGAAGTTACAAACTAAAGAAGTATTACCCAAAAAAAAAAATAGTAAGACAGAAAAATAGATGTTTTTGTGTTCTTTATGGGGTATTTTAACAGCACAGTCTCCAATTCAATGCGTATAGTGACAACAGAGGAGCAGCCACTATGACTATTAGTAAGTACTGCAATTCCTTAGACAAATAGATCACTCGTATGTGTCTATACACATATACATACACATACTTGACAAACCAGTCCCAACAGAGCACTGGTTCATTTCTATTTATCATTCTCCATGCAATCACACCTTTCCACCTATTCTGAAGGTCGTGAATTTGCACTTGGTGGGGGGATGGATGTGTACTTCCAGCATCCAAAAATTTTGAAAAAGGGAGACTGCAACTGCCTTCCAACCAAGCATTAATGCCAGGCTGCATCCACCGCTGCTGGATAGAAACTGAGTAGTCATGGCCTTCGCAGGTGGAGCGTGGGAGGTGAAATCCACAGTCAGTGAATGAGGTTGCTGGGCAAGAAACACACGCACTCCCACACAGCAGCTGCTACTGCTGTTCCTGTAAATAGCCCCACCATCTGAAGGAGAGAGGCTTTTTCAAAGGTGAGCTGACTCAGCTGCACAAGGGTTTAAGGACAATTTTACTAATTATTTCCTGAATTAGAGCTATCTTCCACTAAATAATGGTAGCTACTCAAGTTGACTTTGGCTGGAACAGGAGCGGACTCCTAAGAACTGCCACCCGCTCTCTCAAATCAATGACTAAACTTGTGCTGACTTCAATCACCCTGGAACAAACAGACCTTTAAACCTGAGGCTCTCTCCCTCAAACAAAAACGGACTAAAGTCAGCAGGTGTTTTGCTCAGAAAGGCTCCAGTATGAACTTCCAACTACTAAAAACAGCCCCTGGACATGGACAGATGCACTGCCCACCATCTATCAAGTCTCTGTACTGAAATGTACTTTTGTAGAAGACCTAAACACCTCTGAGGAGCTGAGTTTTTGCTCATCATTCTCCTCCTGCAGAGCGTCAGGAACCATGAATATATAAGTGTATTTTCATCTACACTAAAGGGGTCTAACGCTCGTTTTTTGCTAGCACTCAGCCAACTGTCAGAAATGTGACATTGAAACTTCAGTGTTTTGGTTGTACTCTTGAAAATTACTATTTGCATTTCAGAAAATGAAAACATTAAAAAGGTTGAGATTGATGTTATGGAACTGACATCCAAAATGACAACAGGAAAGTGGAAAAACCTAGAAACAAATATCAAAATAACTAGTAATAGCAAAACAACAATAGTCCCTTCTATTCTGCTTTTCTTCATAGAACAGTAAATTACCACAGAAGATATACATACAACCTTTAGGCTGGGATCTGTATCACACAATAATCAGGATAATCAATCTCCAGCAACTCCCATATGTGGAGCACATCAGGTTCTCTACCAAATTTGTTCAGTAACACTAAAATGAACATTTTAAGGAAGATAAGTTATGAATACCATAGGGATTCCTGGAAAAGCTGCACTTCACAAATATTTAAACTTCTTAAATTTTACAGCATTAATGCTGATGAACCATTATAAATACTGATGAATGACTCAGGAAAAGGATTCTATGTGTTGTTCACCACAGCTGATGATGTAGATCAGCCTGTGGTTCTAAGAATGTTAATGTGGGGACCATCTTATCTTTTGTTTCCTCAAAAGATTTCACTCCATTGTTCCTTTGACATTTTATTTTCTTTTTATTAGGTGCTTTGCAAAAGAACTCTCAGCAATTCACTCCCTGCTGCTGCTGACCCTGATGCCCCCCAGTGTAGCCCCTAACTTTGCTGATCTCTAAGGTACGCACAGAGGAGGTGACAGAAGCCACAGACAAACCGCTCAACCACGCTGAGGCAGCCAACCACAGGTAAGCAGAACAGGTTTAGCTGATTATTATGGGCTCAATGAAGCTGGTGGCTGGAAGAGGCTGACATTTCAGGATTGGTCAGCTCAGATACATGGAACAACCTTTTATAAGCCATGGCACAGATGAGTGCCTTTAATACTGGTTTGACTTTGTAAATACATTCCTCATGGCAATACCCGACTATTTGCATTAAAACAATTTAACCTTTTATAAATACCACAGGATACAGTTTTGATGCTTTAAACACACTTTATATCATCTGCAGTGCCTGAGTCTATCTCATACTGGGGAAATGAGTTGGAGATGTCTCAGTTCAGCAGCTGGGCAGTAGAGGTAGATGATCTCCTATAGATCAGAGGGACAAGATAGACCTGAACTTCCCCGGGATACTGAAAGGTCTCCTGCTAATCTGATGTGCACATCAAATTAACAATAGTAATCTAATAACAAGCATCTGTAGGCCACAGATTGTCTATGAAGGTGTTTCTAGGTTCTTTTCTTCGCATCTAAACTATTTCTATTTCAACCTAATGGGATATATAGGAGCTTGGATTAAAAGCTCTTTTATCAACTATTTGTTTCAAAAATACTATAAATTTCATATTATTCACAGTTTAATTTATATTGTACTCTAAGTATTTCTTTTTCCCTTCAAAATCTGCATATATTGTTAGCCTTATTAGCTCAAGATGAAATATCAAATCTTCATCATATTTATCTTTCATTCTCCTTTTTTTCATACTCTGTGATAAGTCAGTTATAATAGTGGAAATCTGTATATAACCAATAGTATTGTTCCAGAGGTACTGATACAATTGAATTACAATCAAAACTGAAGTCCTTATTTATACCAAGGCTTTATGTATTTTTAATGTTCATGGTCTAATTCATAAATCAGCCTTAGAGTGTTGTTTTCCTTTCTTTTCCTTTATGAAGATTCAAGAATGGCACATTTGATGAGTGATTAAAAGAGAACTCCAAGATGAATTATTCAAGAGAGCAAACAATATTATTTTCTAAAGAAAATGATAGCTTTTAGAAATACAGCGCAGTATATGCAGAGCCTTTGTAAATACAAAGGGAAGCAAGAAAATAAGAATGAAATAAATAACTGGTTTTGAAACAAAAATATTATTTCTGATACCTAAATGATTGGACTACATTTATGCAAGGAAAACATTCATTCAGACATGTAGGGGGAAATGCTGACCCTGTAAGCCAGAGACAAAACACTCACTAACTTGAGAAGAACCAGGATTTCATCCCATCAGTGTGAAATATTTATAGTTCCTCCAATCCATTTTAGGTATTAAATTTAAATATGTTTTGTTACTTTGCTTTATGTTTTGTTACTTTACTTTGCTCCTCCTCCTTTTCTTGGGGGAAAAAAAGCGGGATGGTAATGTGGCTATTTGGACTAGATGATTGTTGTAGATCCTTTCCAACTGAAATATTCTATTCTATTCTATTCTATTCTATTCTATTCTATTCTATTCATTTCCTGACTTGATTCATCCTAAAACCTTTTTTGGCTTTATACTTCCAAAGTAAACCCTTCTTTATGCAACAGAGGAAATCCTTCTGCCACAGATATATGGGCAAATAATTTATTGAGAAGGACAGATTTCAGAAAAGGGGTCTGGTCTTAAAAAGCTCTCAGAATATTGCAAAATAAAAAGATGCCACTCCATTTGCCATGAAGAATATAAAAGCTGGAGTAAATGACTGTGCTAGGCTCTGTGCTGCTGTGCCTGATCAGCTGTGTCCCTAATCTAGGTAGTCATAAATTGCAAAATAATAATTTAGGCTGACAAAACTGCATAATAATGTAAGTAATGTACTGTACCTAGGGATCCTTGCCAGCAGTGTCATTTTGCAGAAGGATATAAAACTGAGATATCCTTACTCTTCAAGTCCTCAGTTGAGGTAGAGACTGAAAGAGCAGAACAAAATTCACATTGCTGTCATGCCTGGTATTCCAGTTCCGTATTGGAAAAGCATAAATCACCTCCGATTCTTTCAAGAACTAGTTAAAATATTTCAAAGTATCACATTCAAAACTTCTGGGTTTTCCCCCTCTATTCTATATTAGGGTAGTAAGTGTATTTGCAGAAGATACCTATCAATAGCTAAATGGGTTCTTACAGGAGAAGACCAAGCACAGTGACTATGTCAAGGTAAAGGTCTTTATTTCTGCCTGAGTGAACTGATCTAACAGGGACTAAGTGATTTTCTTGCTTTCCCCTCACCCACATAATGCAAAGGAGCTTGGAGATGGACAAAACCAACTAGGTACAGCATTGGGAGAAGGGGGTAACAAATGTCACCTGGTAGCTTTTTAACTGTTGTGAAAGAACAGAGGAATTCTGTCTCTAAGGATCTTTTTCTTTGACTTATTCGGCCTGTAATGACCACAACTGGGGTTACACTACTTAGGAACCACTGTTTAAATAAGGGCACGGTCTATTTAAATGCTTGGAACAACATTAAATTTGTAACTTTCAGAATATACATTGGTTATCTGCCCACATTGCTATTTGATTATTTCCTACAAACTGTTCTCTCTGTAAAAAAATCTTACTAAGTTATCAGTTTGTGGGATTTTACCACAAATTTTGCACAATTAGGTGTTTTCTTTAAAGCACCATTCCCTAAACAAACAAACAAAAAATGTTCCTAGCCCAGTGGTTTGCATAGTAAACCTTGAATTCATTAACAAAAAGAATCTCAAACATCCCCAGCTTTTCAGGAAAAAAATCTTATTTTCTGTATATCTGGATTTTTCAGTACCTCTGCTGCCCAAGCTGTCTGGGCTTTCCTATGCAGCAAGAAAATTGATCTCAGGGAATCATCATTTGAAAGTCTTCCCAGGAAAAAGTTGAGAGCTGACTCTGTGCTTTCTACCTCTAGGAGATGGAAAAAAAAAGCAAACTACAACCTGGATCTACTGGGGAAAAAAAGGAAGCCATGCCAGAACTTCCTCAGCAATAAGCAAAAATGACTTTGACTGATAACTAAATGAGGGATTTTAACTGCCAGTAGTACATGAAGAAGACTGATGCATTTTACTGATGATATAGACACAGCAAGTCTTGACAAGCTCTGATCATGACAGTGATGCCATCATACACATGGTGATGAAAGAAACACAGCAGCAGACAACGAGGAAAAACATGTCACCTACTAAGAAAAAAATACAGCCGCAAGAATACACAGATTAAAACACCAGACTTGCATGCCTGACCCATTTGCACATTCTGAAAGTGTCTGGAGCTTCAAGGATGGTGGGACACTTGGAATGAGTCGAAGAAGCTGTGGCATGAAGATGACCATGAAACACTTTTAGTTGGTTTTGACTTCCAGCAGTGTTTGGGTACACTTGCATTTTCCTCTGTCGCAGATGGATTACAAAGCACTGGCAAAGACTAGGTGGAGAGCATGGACATTTAACCAGCTGCAATTATCCTACTAAGATGCTTCACAGCTCACATCTGGGTCTGGAACAGTGAGCCAGCATCATGGTAAAGCTGTCCTGAAACTCTGTCAAAGCAGAACTGTGCATTCAACTACTAAGCTGGAAGCAGTACCTTGCTTTGTTTAGTTGTACCGGTGTCTCACTGGAGAACACTATCAGTCTCTCTTAAAGGATCCCCTGCACCCCATTTTGAAAGGAAGGTGAAAATAGAACCAGGAAGCTTAAAACAGAAATGCTAAGATTCTAAAATGGGAAAACTAACACTGACCAATGAGGAAGACTTTGTTATTCCTTCTGACTACTGCTTCTATAGGTTTCATACACAGCAAGAGAGTAGTTCAAGGTGGCACAATAACCCTATGCTCACATACTTGCAATATTTGCTAAGTCAAATCATCACTGAAAGTTCCTTGCAAATTTCTGCCTGTAATTAAATGAAAAACATAAAATTTCACTTGAAGTCCATACCAAAATGCAGTACCGTATACAACAAGTTGTTTAGCAAAAATACAACATGAGCCTGTATCCCATGATCATCAACAGACAGGGCAATGTAAATACTTAGCAGAACTGAGGCCCAAGCCTACCATATCCACTGAGGAGCTTTCCTAAAACCTCAACAGAACTGAATTAAACCACAAAATTGCTATTAGTAAAAGTAGTTACAAAGATTATTATTTGTGAGATCAGAACAATTTCCCCTCAGATTCAGCACAGTCCTTAAACATATACTGAATTATAAACAAATGAGTAATTCCATCCCTATGTGACAAGCTGCTTAAATACAACAGGAATGCTTAAGTGCTCTGCTACACGGGGATGCCATTACTCACGTACTTAATGATAAGCACGTGCTTATTACTTAACTTTTTATGTTGCCATGTCTAAAAAGAAGCATGCAACTAATTAATGTACAATGAGAGCCCACACCCCCAGAGCTTACTGCACAAAAGAGAATACAGAGAAAAGATAAAAAAGCAGTAGAGTGACAGCTATGAAATTAAATGTAATTTGAATCTGCCTGCATATTTTACAGGTGAACAGTCTGAATGATGACAGATTTCACCCCAGTTTGAAAGAGGAAAAACAGTCCACTTCTCTGGCAGAATCTTCCCTTTATTTTTTTCCTGCATGTTTTGACACTTGATCTGTACAAGATACCCACAAAGGGCTCTTCACAGATCCATTTTGTTAATTAGCTATATGCTGTTTTTCAAATTCTGTAGACTAAACAGCAGATTTGGTGAGCAAAAGCCATCTTCACATGTCCTGAATGCACTTCAATATTATTTAAGCAGATCTTGCAAATCACACTACAAGATTTTCACGATATTCCATTATATTTTCACATCAGTAAGTGCTTCTGCAATTTTAATCCATATTTTCTGCATTGCCCCAACAAAGACTGCATGAAATCAAGGCAATGAGCAACAATATTTGTGGTTTTCTCCAGACTCATCTATGAATCATTTAGATGCAACTTTCATCAACAGAGAAATTCTACAATCATATACATTGAAAGTCCATTTTCAACACAGACTAGAAAAGTAAGAATTAACATTTTTAAGTCGTCTTCTGTGAAAAAAACACGTATGCAAATAAAAGATGCACCAGAGTATTTTCTTTTAAGTAGGTTACAATGCTGTCATTCTACAGAGATTTTGATAGTCTATCTCTACAGCTTCTGATGTGTACTTTGGGATCCCTGCACAACTTTAGAAATACACTCTTCTATAAAAGGGAATAAAATATGCCAGCCTTGGCACAGATTGTCTGCAGCAGCAAAGTTAGTAAGTAAAATGAAAAAAGAATCATGAAGTTATACTTAATCAAATCCACCACACTCCATGAGCTGCAATATTTTAACTGGGTAACTTCCTGCAAGAGGGCAATTACTGCACCTCTTGCTTAAGAAGAGCTCCTCAAAATTTCAAGAGGACTATGGCCTAAGTTAGAATTTTAAGGCTTTTTTGGAATGTTTTGATCCGGAAGTTGGTGACCCTGTCCTCACTAAAAAAAAAGTATATAGGTAAAAACCTTTAATTGTTAATGTTTCAATTACAGGCATCAATGTATCTTCTGTATATCTGAATGTATTGTTAGATAGAGGGCAAAGCGCTCAGCCCCAAGGTCTGATATTCCAGTCATTCCTTGCTCAGTGTTTCACTCAATGCCAATTCCAATGCCACTTTCAAAACTTATTCTGTAATGCTGTCCAAGCCTTTTTCCTGATGGGATGGAACAAATGCATGTCATCTAGTCAATATTTTTGCACATACAATATTTTGCAAAGTCCAAAATTTGCACATCTCTCTTTCTTCTCTTTAGGGGGATGTTGCTCAGCCTGAATTGAAAATCATGAAGTTCTTTAATAGAACTGCCCTTTCAGATTACCTTTACTTATTACAGAAACCGCAAGGCTTTCTTCTCTAGCATTTTCAGGTACTACATCTTATATCTTTGCTTGCCATTGGGTTTCCTGCCTTTTATGAGGTCACTTTACAGTTACTGAATTTCCCTTTTTTCTCTTCTTACTAAATTTATTACTTCTTGTTGTTCCTTTTACCTTAGATTTGGCCATTCAGGTTTGCCAAAATTCTCCTTGGGATAAGAAGAAATAACTTGACTGTTTTGTGAAGAAAGCACTAGAAGACAGGAGTGAAGATGCATTATAGACGTATTTTAGACATGTAGGGCAGCTGGTGGTTTGGTAGCCTCATAAAACTTTCCAAGGAAAGGAAATGCCTCCTAGTTTCTCCTTTTCTGCATGCATATTATGTAAAAGGATGATGTGAAGTGCTCAACTGAGCTCTTACGATAAGAGCTTATAAAATTTTTCATCACTTAACTACAATACATTTTCTCAAATTAAACTGACATTCTACAGAAATTCTATTGCCTTTATCATCCTAAACTTTCAAATTATCATGCTGACCCTGCAAAATTCTTGAAGTTCTTTTCTTTTCTCTGAGTTATAAGAAATACAGACCTTGAGCTTTACTCTAAGTGTACTAGTTTCACTGTTTCTTAATATTTTTGGGATTTCCTTCCAGAAGGAGATCTTCTGGGCTTGTTTCTCGCTTCTCTTGAGCAGTTTCTGTGTTCTGTGCATTTTTTCCATCAGGTCTTCAATTCCATACTACCTTCACCCTTTTGGAAGGTTTGGCAAGACCCTCTGGTTTAAAACATGTGCTGTTCTGTTGATTTCATCTGGCTGCTTGTATGTGCCAAGGAGAACTAGTTCATTTCACTTCGTACAGGAAACTGCACCAGTGATTTTTTTTGCAATTTCCAATGCCAATTACATTGTCTGCAGCACTGAGTTTGGATCCCAGACAGATCCTTGCAGTCTGCTTGCTTTTGCTTAATGCCGACTTCAGGCATGTGAGGTCTGTGAGCTGCTATTAACCATGGCATTCTTGTTAAAATATGGTTTTCCTCAGCCCACATTTAACTGCTGCACAATTAAAACAAATCCTTATGTTCTATGTTTTATAGTGGTGTTGTCAGACCATCAGAAATGAAACATAAAGTCTTCTAAAATAAGCTATATATTTGACAGAAAAATGTTTACCAGTTTTTGCATGACCATGTGGTTGACTTGAAAAATATATTGACTTGAAAAATACATGTGGTCTTTTTTATTATCACCATCTAATGGCTTCTTTTTTCCATTCAAGAGCAAATTGTTCCTCTAGAGGCTGTGAATTCATGATCATCTCCCAAGACTTCCACGCAGAAAGCCAGCTCATTTGATACAAGCACGTGAAGCAGATTTCAGGTGGATGGCCCTTGGGACCTTGTGGTGACAAGCACTGCATAACTGCAGAACACTCACGGTTCCGCTTGGCAGGGGGTACGGACTGGTATGAAGCCCACAGAGCCTGACAAATGAGGCCTAGGCACAAGGGTTTGCCCACTGGGAGAAGTCCTAATTTCATGGCAACACTGAATGAAGGCAGCAGCCCCACCATGGGCCCAGCTACAGCTGTGGTCAGGCTGGCACAGTTTATTCCAGCCCAGAGTAGGCAATGAAGTATCCAGGTGTACATGAGGCTGCCCTCGACCCTCCCTGCCATGTGAGTAGAGGGGTCTGATAGTTTCCACACGGGCCCCGTTCTTCTTCCCCACTGTGGACCAGGCGAGTGTGGCATGGGGTGCTCACTTCCAGCTCTCCCAAGCTGTGCCTGATGGGCAAAAGCAGGGCTACCGTATCAGCGGCCATGGGCGCGCTCACCCTGTGTTGCCCGCACTCTCCCCTGCTCCTCCGTGATGCTCCAATACTGCCGTTTCCCCCCAGAGTCCCAGCCGCCGCCGTGAGACACCTCTCCCTCTTTCTCTCTCTCCATTTTCACACTCCACCCACTTTTTGCTTTCTTTCTCCATCTCTGCCACCGTCTCTCTCCCTTTCTGGACTTGTCTTTATTTGGCACTCCCGGAAGCTGCTGGGCATTGCTCTCCCTGCCTGCCCGGGCAGCTGATGTGACTGACTGACATCGGCTCCCGCTGAGGAGGAGGAGGAGAAGGAGGAGGAAGAGGAGGAGGAGGAGGAAGGAGAGCAGCAGCGAGGCGAGGGAGGAGGGGAGCGAGTGACCGGCCGCAGATTTTCATTGCAGAGAGGAAGGGGGAAAAAAAAAAAAAGGCTACGCGGGTCATCAAACAGGTAACTCAAGAGCAGGCGGCGGCGGGAGGGGCGGGATGCCGGGAGCGGCCCGACTCCTCCGGCCCTGGGCAGGCGCGGCCGGGGCCGTGGGTGCGCTCCCGCCGCCGGCGGCGGTAGGAGCAGCCACAGCGGACATCTTGAGAATGGGGGAAGGTGGTGAGGGGACGACTCCGGCCTCGGCCGGGGGCGGCAGGGCGGCAGAGTTATTCCTTGGGTGGGCAGTGCTCCGGGGCTATCTGGGTCAGGGACCCGCGCTGCCCCTCGACTTTCCTCGTGTCACCTGCGCCGGGCTGCGCACGGAAAGCCTCCCCCTCCCTCCTTCCCTCCCTTCCCCCGGTGATAAGTGGGAAGGGAGTAATTTGGGCTGGGAGAGGGGAGACCCGAGCGAAATACCACGGCAGACGAGGGATCCTCTTTGGGGCCGAAGCCGGATCTCCTCCGCCGAGCCCCCCGTCAGCGCCGGGAGCGACTCCGAGGGTGCTTTCGGCTGTGCCCCAGCCCCCGCCCCGGGTCCCGGCAGCCGACGGGTTATTAAAAATGCCCTCGGCTTGTTTGTGCGGACCTGGCTGTCAAGAGGCGCCGGTCTTGAACTCTCTTAATCAGCGTAAGATGATCTAATTCTGAGGCAGGCGGCTGTAGTGCCGGTGGGTAGTGGGGCGACGAGCCTTTGGATCCCCCCGCCCTTGGAGCCGGAGGTGTGCGTGTGGTGGAGGTGGCAGAAGAGCCTACAGGTTTAGCCCAGAGGAAAGGGTTAAATAGCATCTTAGGGTGAGCGGCCTTAAGACATAATACATACCTTTACATAAAAATATATAAAGGATACTTCAAATACAAGGTAGCTTTCAGAGGGGGCAAAAGGAAGGCGGAAATGAAGAACCGTGAAGCCGAGGTCCTGCATTTTGCAGTAATTTGACATCAGGAGCACTCCCCAAGAGACGCAGCCAGCACAAAGCCGAGGAGAACTTGTCATGACCTCACCTAAAAATGTGCAGTCTGTCCTTTGCTTTGGGGATTGCTGTAGATTTGTGTCTTAGCATTACAGCATCAACAATGAGGATTTTTATCAAGTAGAATTCAAATTTTGTAATGTGTAGGGGCAGTCTTAAAAACAAAGACCATCTGGGGAAGAAAGCTTTCTTTATATACCATACCTAAATGTGTTTGTTTCTGAGTGATGGAAAATGTCAGAGAAAAACCCCTGCACAGAGACCAGTCCATTAGGAAATAGTTGGAAGGGATCTGTTTAGCAGAGGGTCTGAGTGGGATAAACCTGCAGATTTTATCAATTTGTTTCTAAGCCAGGCAAAAGTGGCAGTGGTTTATGGACTACCGTGTTTCATTGCTTTGTGAAATTGTTATCGGAAAACTTGTCCTACTTCAGAAATGCGACTTTAAAAATTATTTAGAGTAGTAAAGTGGTAGATGGAATGAGTTGGAACTCAATACAGTACTTTCAAAGCCGGCCTTTTAAGACATCACTGTGAGTCAGGTACCCTAATTTTTATGCAAATTGTATCCTAGCATTTCCTTTTAATTACTTACTAAGCAAATGATAATACTTTTTTTCTGGTTTTATGCATTTTCAGCACCAGGATTTCATAACACTGGCTCCATTTTGAGCAAGTTTGCACAAGAACAAAGGCAATCCACCTTCTGTAACAAAGCCAGTCACATACAACAGTGTGGTGTTTTGGTTTGGGGCTTAACAAAAATACAAGTCTTCTGAATACTCCCATGATTCCTTTGTGTCTTCCCCCTTGAATGCTGCTCACATGTGGAAGGTGGACAAGCACAACTCCAAACTTAATGAATAAAATATGTTTTCTCAATTAAATAAAAATGAAGAGGATGTGCATTATTTACTACTACAGTAGAACCGACCTCTGACATGTCTTCATTATTCTTTGTCAGCTGTGGCTCTCACTGCAGTGGAGAAAAGTGCTTCTTGGTATATCATAAGGAGAAAGGGTACTAAGATTACATGTATTACATCCCCTCCCATCATGAGAATTTCTGATCCCACTGTATAATTTTTATTAACCATGCCAAATACATTGGGCACCCTAAGTTAAAGGAAAAAAAAAAAGGAATTCACCCAGGTCTAAAATTCATGGTAATCTGAATTAGCAGGTACTGGAAAAATAGAGTGAGGAGGGATGGAAACCAGACAAGTTGTCTTCATCTCTCAGCCTGGATGTTGACTTGCAACAGCACCGGGACAAAGTCAGATAATCTGTGCTTTAATCTGTGGCCTGTCAGTGGCAATGAAGTTTCCATTGGTTTGAACTCTAGGGAGAGAAATTAGGAACTGCCAGTTATGTTAAAGAATATTCTTAGTGGTTCTTAACGAGTTCTAACATTATGTGCAACAGCAGCAAACTCAGTAGCTGCAGTTGCTGCCTACTGAAACACCTGACTACATGAAAGAGAACATTCTTTGCTTATCGTGCTTATTGGGACAAAACCAAAGAAACATCTACAATAAATAAGGCATACATTTTCACAGTTATTCAGACAGCTGCTTTATTATGGACTCGTTAAAAGATTTTGCTTGATGAAGCACTCCTGATATATATAAATAATTTTAATTCCTTTTTCTAAAACTTTAAGTGCATCTTTTGCAGTAGGGGGACAATTGGGAACTTGTCATTTTCATGTGGTACAGAGTCTGCTCCAGTTGCTTACATAATACAAAATATTTTGAACTCTAAAAACTCAGCTTGTCTTCAGAATGTCACTGCTAAGAACTATACCAGAATAACAACACCTTTACTAAGCGCTGTATGCTGAAGTGACAAAAGCATGCATGAGCACAGCTGCATCTATGGCAATGATTATGCTGATTCAGATGCTTCATCAAGAGTAGGGAGTTTGAGGCTTCTTACATCTTTGTGACCTCTGTCACCATTTAGCAAGGCTTTATGGCATACACACCACTATAGTCTATACACATACTGCCTACTGCAGTCTTAATTCCACCTGTCGATTTCAGGGACTTTTTGTTGTTTAAAAGGTCCCATTGAGACTACTTTCCTGAGTATATGCTAATGGGAATTGCTTTGTCTGACCCACAATTTTTCAGAGAACAGCAAGCCAAAGAGGTTGCTTGTAGAATTCAAAATAACAGTAGTAGTATGCTGGCAATTAAAGCTTTAATGCTTTTGTAGCCTATATTAAAAAAAAAAAAACCAAACAGGGAAATGCTCAGTTACATAATTAAAAAGTGGCACATTTTTCCAAGAAGATGTGCTCAGATCCAAAGCATTAAGCTATGTTTTGTATTAGCTTAAATATTTAATTAATTGCTCTTTGGAAGGAATGCAAAGAACCATTTACATTTCTGTGTGTAATCTGTCATTGTTTAGAAACAGCAGACTAATTCACCTAACAGCTCTGGGTCCTGTAATACAACAGCCATCCTCAAAAAGGCTAGCTTTTACAAGCCTCTGGGGTAGGTCCAGTTTGATTTCTCTGCGTTTTGCAAGACCTCACACTGAAACAGAGGAGGAATAAATAATTAAATGTCTGAGATCTTGTATGTGAGCAGGTTGCATGGATTATCATTAAAGCTTAGGACCTCTTTAGTAGTAACCAAGTTATATCAGGAAATAGAAAGGTCTTTTTTAGTGGCAGGTGGCCCATTTCATTCTGAATCAGAAGCAAAGGCACAACCCATTGCAACGCTAGCAGTATTGCAGAGTCAGTGGGATGAATTTTAGAATGGGAAATGCATGAAGATCTTGAGGTTTTGTGACCGATAAAGATCCCAATTGAACTGCAGAGCAGAGGGAGTACTCATATGGCAGAAAAGTTTGCTTAAGCCCTCCTGGCTGCTGCTATGCTGGAGGAAGAGCCAGTGGTTTCAGGCTGAGTGGAGCAGCCACGATGAGCCTGAGACCATCAGACACAGATTGCAGCAGGATGTTCTGGTAAGAACAGGAACGCTTGCTAACTTGGCTGAAATCTAGCCCATCTCTTCAGGCCTCAGCGTAATATGGATATGCTTGAGAAGTAGGGTGTGGAAGCCTTGTGAAAGGCCACCAGCATAGCAAACAAAACTGTTACTAACCTTGGTACTGAATAACTCCAGTCTTGTCTTTTCTTCAGAAGTAATTTCACAGTGTCTGTTTTTAGAGCTTGCAATACTTTTCTCTGAGCTTTAACTTCCTCCTTTGCTTTTTTCCTTTCACATCCCGGAAGTACTGAAACATTTCATAGGGGTTTGTACTGTGTGGAATTTACCCTTTCAGAGAGTTCAATTTGTTTGGAACCATAGCATAAAGGATTTTACTGTTCAGTTATTATGAACTGAACTGAAGCACTTCACTAAAATCAATGCCTGCATGCAGTATTTTCTCGGTTCAGCAAGGCAGTCTGCTTACATACAGTAATTGGACTTGTGACAGGTAATTAAATGGCATGTAAGGTCTTTAGGATGCTTGATTACATGAAGAGCCCCACACTAATATACAGTAAATGATGTGGCTAAGAACGCTGTGTTTCTGTTGATTGGAGAGATAATAAAACTCATACACTTCATTGGAGAGAGAGAAGAAAATAAAACCAAGACAAAAGACTTATGAGCAGTGGTGACATGAAAAGGGAGCATAAAAGGAGTAGGAGAATGTACTTAGAAACTGGGTTGCCTTGGTTATTTTAAGTCAATCATGCTTACACAGACTGTCAAGTCTTGACTGCTTCAGTATATCTTTAAATAATGAACTCGCTGTTTATGATCACAAAATTCATGACAGTCAAAATTAATCAGCAAGGGATAGAAGCTCTTCACAGAACTTCCAGATAATTAGAAAGTAAACTGATACTCCAGGAGATACTAAGCACATACATGAACACATGGCATGTTTTAAAGAATTCATATTAAATTATCAGAGACCTAAGTGCAGTCCATGTTATTACTACATTGACTTGTAGACATACAGCTTGATGTGTGCAGTTGCTCACCCATAATTACGGGATTAAGCTGGGATGTGATAAGAAATCTAAAATGCATCAACAGTCTTAGGGGTATTTGTCAAAATAGAGATTGTTTTACGAAGCAAATTTTACAATTTTTTTGAACAGTGGGATGAAAAAAGGCCTCTGTTCTTTTTCTGCGTGTTTTTGTAGGCAGGAGCCTGATCACTAGGAGAGGGAGAGAAGCAGAGGAGGAGCCAGAATGCAAACAGAAAAGTATGCTTTGTGGTACCAACAGCATAGGGCCAGACAAAGGAAAACACTTGGGTTAAATGGAAGAGGTTCAACATGAACCTGCTTTTACCTCTTCTGCACAAAATTTTTCTTTGCTTATAAAAAGTAGCCCTTTAAAAACACAGAGGTTATGGCAAAGAGAGAAGTCCACACACAAGATAATTAAGGTAGCACACTCATGCACTGCTATAAGGGACTCATTCATAGCATGTCAATGCTTTTAACACACACATTGAGCTACAGACAGAAATATTTTGTGATGAGTATGCTAGAGTCAGCCAAGACTTCAGATCAACTTATTAGTCAAAATGGCACATCCATCCACAAAAAGCAGAAACTGTATAGACATTTTTTGTCTTTTTGCTATTTCAGGTATAACTGTCCATCTTAACAAAAAAAAAAGAAGTCAAAATTCTAATACTGTTTGATATACAACTATCTCTTTGAACTAGGTTTAAAAATAAAATAATTCTCTATACTTCAGAATTAATTACTCCCAAATGAGCTTGTAGTAGATCTAGGGGCAAAACAATAAAAAAGGTTCTGATTTGAAGCTCAAATCATTCTTCTCACACAGGGCCTTACGGAGAGGTCTAGTTTAATCCAAATTGAATCAGTTTGAGAAGCCTCTGTTTACATTCCTCCCCTAAAGCCAATGGAAAACAAAACACAAACCATAGAAGGTAATGTTCCTATTGGTCTACCAACACATACTTTCTTCTCACCACTGTTCCCTTTGCATTCTCCATCCAGAATCTTTTATGATAGTAACCCAAAGAGCTTCAGGTGCTCCTCCTTACCACTCAGCCAGTACTGAGCTGCTTCTGAGCTCTGTCTGGGAATGAGCAACTCCCAAAGCCCCAGGCCAGTGGGTTTTTATTGTCTGAACCAGAATGGGGTGCAGAAGGAATTTGGGTCTCATGCCAAAGAGACTGCCTGCTCAACGCAGCTTGGATTTGTAGGTGTTTGAATGGTGATATAGGAAAAACAGCCATTTCAGACCCAGGCTGTGTTTTTTTCAGAAATGAAGTGCTGTAAGATGCTTTTGTAATTTGAGGGGATGTTTGGGAATGCGTATGCATTTCTCCTCCCTTGATGTATGTTGACATATATTGTACAGAGGAACTCTCAGAGGACATGGTGCTTTGGTGCATGGTGCTATAAAATGTTCATGACTGGCTCTCTGATAGTACCAGCTGGCTATCTGGGGGTTTGTGTATTTTATTTCATATCTTGGTAGCAATTTATTAAAAGACTAAGAGAGAAAGCACATGTGCAAGGTGCTGTACTTGCAGTGGCAGGGTGATTTTCCAAGCAGTGCAGCAATGGTAAATACAATTAAAATGCCACATTACTGCCTATGTTCTGGTTTAGGCATCTGCCCTTTTTTGGAATAGAGGGAAAATCCAAATCTGACATGTAGCATCTCAGATGATGAGCATGGGTAAGACCTGGCATCAATTTTCAGATGCTAGATGAATTTGGAAGAACTGGTACTGAGTGGCGGAAGGGGAGGAAAGCAAATATATTGACAGGTCGTTTCTTTTTGTTTCAGTTTCATAGAGTGCTAGGAAATAAACTGTGGAACTTTGTACTCTATCTCTTGCTGATGTTTGTGAGAATCATTTCATGCTTTACAAGGTGGCTCCATTCCCGTGTTCAAAACCTCCATTTTTACGTGCCTGATACGTCATCATATATTTATTTTTTCCCTTATGCTACTGTACTGCTTTTTCTTGTGCATTCATTACAGCTTGTTTCTTCTTGAGGCTGGAGCAGTATTGTCCTCTGTCGTAAGTCACAGACAATAGTAACAGGAATAGTACATGTGTGTTTTGACTTACAGTTTGCTGTTTGGGACCAGTATATCAGGAAATTTTAGTCTACAGCCAAGTTTGTTTCCCTTGGTAATAGATAAATGGTGCTTTGAGACAGCTGGGGAGAAAAGCAGTGACCTCCCAAGACCTGTCTATAAAAATAAATCTGCTTTTTGGGCTTCAGCATGCCTTATTTTACCTGCTTTTGGCTTTACTTCTTTTGTGGAAGAAATGACAGACACATGCCTTTAAAGATACCACATGCCAAAAAAGATACCACTAACAGTAAACAGGGCAGAGCTGTGGATCTTCTGTCTTGATGTTTTGCACAAGAGACAGTTACCAATGTCAGTGTTTAAATGATTTGACAGTAGATGTGTGTTAAAACCTTTCCTGACTCCTAGGCGACCCTGTTTTCAATGAAGGACAGTGTACTTCTCCACCAAGAGAGCAGCTGGATACAGGATTACATGGGAGTTGAAGCATTGTTATTTTTAACTCCTTATAGGTGGTCAGCATCAAGTCCAGGAAAAGATATATGATTATCTCTGATAATCACTTCAAGATCAAAGCTTTAATTAAAATCCTAACAGGTGAGATAGAGAGTCTGTCTTGATGTAAAAACATGCTTTATGGGAGTGGAAGCACGCCACAGACATACTTACATCCTCTTTACTTTTCATTAACGTGCGGAGATTTGACACTGTAAGTAGACCAGTCGTATTATTTATTTATAACATAAGCTCTGATGCTATATCATAGCAGATAGTATCTTCACAGAGTCAAGCTGTACCGTTTATGTTCTGACTCCTTTTGACCTGTGGCTTTGTGGTATCTGTTTGGCCATGCAGAGTGCAGTGTGGAATAAGTAATCGGATAAACAGCTGAATATAGGCCAAGAAAATGCTGAAGTTTGTCACAATATGAGCCAAATATGTAAATCTGAATACAGAGGCGAAGATGTCAGTGTTTAGACTGAGAACGGATGAAGAGAGTTTTCATGCTATTCAGTGAATATTCAGAACAATAACATTAATTCCTGTGTTATTTGTAAGGTAAATAACACAGTGTCATTTAATGGTAAAGCGAGGTGTAAATATAAGGTCAGTGTACGTACAACTGATTTGCTCTTTTAGTGTTATATATAGTAATCAAGAAGTGTTCTTGCACTTCATTCATACATGAGAGACATAACTGTGTATTCTTACGTGCATGATGTACATGCACATCTATATATATATATAAAAATAGATGAAAATACTATGTACTCATGGATATATAAATGTACAAATAAAAAGGTAGACATAATGTAAACATGATGATTATTAAGTGTAATATTCTATAGAAAAAGAATAGAAACCTGGCATCCCTCATTTTAGGGTAAAAATGGTTTCTACTTTTGTTTAAAGACTCTAACATGTATTATTCTGTGATTGGTGGTGATGCCTGCTTTTGTAAGAACAACGTTGTAGTGCTCCAGCTAATGGGAATAGAATAAAGCTGTGAAGAATATAGTGAGCAAAAGACTATGCTGTAGCAGGAGAGTGTTGCATAAAAGGATCCTTCAGGTTATTGAGCTAGGTTATTCCCCTGAGCTTCTGACACTGTAATGTGTATTCTTAATGTCTTACAGAAGGCAGTTTATTGGGTAGAACATTACCTGTCTGCTCATTATGAGATTCCTCAGACCTCCAGGTGTGTGCACTCAAATTATTTAGTTTGTAATTAAACAATTGGATTCTTTAACAGGGAAAATCAGGCTGAAGAGGCCGAAAAGTGACAGGTCTTCTGTAGAAGTTTGTGCATAATTTTTGTGGCATTTGATGACATCATCAAGGAAAATTTTAAGGCAAATGAAAAAACCCCAACCTACTAGACTGTATCTTCAAATAAAGACAAATAGGAACTATACTGAAAAGGTATTTTAGAATACTGATGAAATTAGTTGACTATTAGTATGCTATGTTACACCAGCTAGACTTTAACAGTCTGGTTGAAAACAGAACTTTTAAAATAGACACCATTTTAGGCTTTTATGAAGTAGGGTAAAATGTGAAAAGAATGTATTCATAATATTTTTTAGGATTAATAGTGTTTTGTTTTAAGAAAAGGTTTAATATTCATCATAAAAGTCTGAATATTTTAGAAGCTCGCCTGTTATATTAATCTCATTCCTGCCAAGATATTTGTAACCTTAGAAAAAATTTAAGATGTGTTTTTTTTTAAGTGAATTGATTTTTCAAACAGAGTAGTGTGCATTTTCAGTATAAAGAAAGTACATTGCCAGCAGGTCAAGGAAGGTGATCCTAACCCTCTGCTAAGCCCTGGTGAGGCTGCACCTGGAGCGTTGTGTCCAGTTCTGGGTTCCTCAGTACAAGAGAGACATGGAGCTCCTGGAGCAGGTTCAGTGGAGGGACACAAAGCTGACCAAGGGACTGGAGCATCTCTCTTTATGAGGAAAGGCTGAGGGAACTGGGCCTGTTCAGCCTCAAGAAGAGGCAACTAAGAGGAGACCTCATCAATCTCTATCAGTATCTGAAGGGAGGGGGCCAAGACGACTGACCCAGGCTCTTCTTCATGGTGCCAAGCAGTAGGACAAGAGACAATGGGCAGAACCTGATGCAAAGGAAGTTCCACCTGAATATGAGGAAGAACTTCTTTACTGTGCAGGTGACTGAGCACTGGAACTGGTTGCCCAGAGAGGATGTGGAGTCTCCTTCACTGGTGATATTCAGGAACCATCTGGATGCAATAATCCTGTGCCATGTGCTCTGGGATGACCCTGCTTGAGCAGGGAGGTTGGGCCAGATGACCCCTCTGAGGTCTCTGCCAACCTGACCCATCCTGTCATAAGACAAGAGAGCCCCTCTGAATATTTACACTGTTCATTTGCATGCTGTATAGTGTAATTCTCTTCTGGGGTTTGCTTTTTTATTTAATGTAAATAGGGAAAACCTGTAAATTCCAGACAAAACTTCCTCACAAGAATGTTTCTCCCAAGGGTTTCTCGCTGTAAAATCTTCTGTTTCACTTTCAGGTCAAATGCAAACCTCATTACGTTTATAGGGTAAAGTCTGAAGGTCCCACCTTGTTTAACAGGCAGCATGACTCAGAGCACAAGAGCTGTCTGCATGTGTTTCCACAGTCCTAGTAGCTAATTTCCTCTCATGCTTAAATTTTTAGAAGAAAAATATTATTCTATTTTATTAATAAGAATTAGTAGTACTAGTTTATAAATGAAAACATTTCTTTCCATGCTGCTTTACTTTTAAATTATAACATTTAGGCATTCTCCACTGGCTATGGGGACACTGAAGCAGCAATGTTTGGTTTGGTTGCTAAGTGTTGCATAGTGTTGCACAGTTTATCGGAATCTACTATTAGGCTTCAATATCTCTGCAATACTAGCACTTTCAGCAGGCTGTTCCTTTGGAACTAATACATTTACACATTTGTTCCATGTCTGCCTTACCATTCTAGTCTACAGGCCATACAGGAATCAATGTCTTGTGGCAGAACACCACAGTGTGGTGGCCCCAGAGAGCGTCTGACTCCCTGCTTGCCCCAGCTGGGGATGTGCATTCCCCTGTTGCTCCTGTTTTTGCACACCACAGTGCTGGTCAGGGGATGCAGCCTAGTGTGGGGGGTGGGCTGGAACTGGCCACAGGGATCATGTTAATCAGGCGCCATGATCATCACACGCCCCTTGCCGAATGTCACTTACCAGAATCAAACGCTCACAACCTGAAGTGAGGAACATGTACATTAAACTCACACTATTAAATGATAGGGGATTTAAACATAGCTTTGCCTTTGCTTATATAACTCTTTCTCATTCTGAATTGTATATAGCACTTTTTTCTCTGAGAGATTGGCCAATATTCAAAAATGTCAATGCCTACACTGCCTCACATAGAAGAGAGCAGATAATCACGTTGTGAGGAAAGAAGGCAATGTGTGAGTTGTTAAAAATGTAACCTAATTTGTATTTAATCTTAAATCAAAACCACTGTAGCAGTACTGGACAAGCAGGCCTCTGGATGTTTTCTTCTATCCAGATGTTAATTAGCCTTTAATTTTAAAAGCTTGGGATACACTGGTTCAGATGTAAGAAAAAAGTGATGGTAAACCATATCAGAAAAATAAACAGAAGACCTTCTTGGATTTTTGTATAGTCTTCAGTCAGGTGGCTGAGTCCTACTACAAAGCATAAAAGACCGAGGCGAATTTCACAATGAACCTTTTCAGAAATCAGAGTATTAATTGGGTCTGTATTTTAGCCTATGTAAATGCTGATTCAAATAATTGTAGGCATAAGATTTTACCAATTACTTCTATAACTATTCCAGTCATCTCAGGATCTGATTGGGAGCATACATATGCATTTTGTCTTAAGTTGATCCCATGCAGACTGTCAAAAGCTACAATAGCAGTGGTTGGAATCTGCTACTTAGAAGGAAAAACCAGAGCTGAGTACTGATCTGATTCCCTGCTGACAAAGAAGCAAGTTACCCTATGTCAGCTGCTTCACTGCAACTGCTTATGTGCCAGAAAGACAATGCTTAAAAAATGTGAGTTTTACCATGAAAGAAAAAGCCACAAGATGAACAGAACTGTACCATGAAGCAAGGACTTTACTGAGGGGTCTAACATTGTTTCTATCTATAATGATTTTTTCAGAATGGCAGAGACTCATGGCTTGATGGAGAGATTGGAGAAAGCAGTGACTCGACTTGAATCATTATTTTCAGATTCACACAGATCTGGTGGAATGGAGTGTGATGGGATCAATGGAGTCAATGGAAGTAAGTATGTTATTTTGAAGAACCATCTCTCTGATATTAAAAAATTGCAAGTAATGTACATGCTTGTCTTCTAAGAGGGAATGTGATCCCACCCCTTAGAAATTCTGTATCAAAATAAAACATTTTTAAAAGTTTATTTAGAAATGTCATGTGACAAGCTTAGTAGCATGTACAATTCTAAACTAATATGGCCTAGAAAGTTCAAGATTTTACTGTTTCTTAAATATACTGTCCATGTCTCAAGCTTTATCACTCTTTCCATTTTGTCACATTTTTGTAAACAACTCACCAGGCGAAAATGTCTGCTTGAGCCCAATTAACAGAAGAAATGAGACATCCCCTAAATGTACAGCATAAATATTCCTATAGAAGTCACCAGTATAAGCGCTGTTGATTTGCCAGCTCTCTCTGAATTTCACAGTGGAGACCTACATAATTTAATTGCTTAACATCCTTAATCAAATATGAGTTTGCTTGGAAGCATTTGCTCACTGAGGATTGCTATACATCCATGGCCTTACGCTGTTATCTCTTGAGCTCTCTTTTCTCAAGTGTCTCTCCAAAACACTACAGTGGAGAATATATCAAAAAATGTCTATTCTTCATTTATTCCCATCATATCATCGAATCATATTTTTTCACGCCTTAATTTTTGTTGTACCTGAAAGTTACAGGGTAATTACTTTATATATGTGGTAGTTCTAAATCTGATTGAAGAGAAGTGCCCTTTTCTTTCTCCAAAACTTGTTTTTTCATCCAGAACCCTGACATACCTATCTTTATTAGCTTCATGTTCTTTGCTTTCTGTATTTCTTGCCCTTTCTTGCATTCTCCAGAGAAGAGCACATCCCAGCATGGACTCAGCTGCTGTACAGAAGCTGCAGGACACACGGAAAGTTGCAGGCAGCTTCCTTTACTGACACAGCAGCAAGTGAAGTGTGTGAGCTGCTGTATTGTCTGCTGTGCCAGCCCTGACCCAACAACACATGTGAGAGACCTTCCCTGCTCTCCCATGTGCCATGGGCCTGCACACTGGCAGCTGCTGTGGAGCAGCTGACTGAGAGCAGTGTGTTTCTGTGGCAGGAAGGGAGCATCTGCCGGCAGGCTTCCATGGCAGATGAGTTAGCCGGTCACAGGAAGCTTCAGCAAAAAAGTTCTTGCAATCCAGATAAAACCTAGACAGCTAGTAAACCATAGCAAAGTCATGGAGAAATACGATCCATGTACAAACTGATGCCTTAGGTTTTAACTTTTATATTTTTCAAATTCTTTTTCACTTAGTGTGTAGCTCTGAAGTTTCTTGTAGCTTGCTAGCTGCTCTCCTAGGCCAGATAGACACAACAAAGCTTCTGTGAGCTTGCTATTCAAGGACACTCAGAATGTCCTAGGCCCAAAGGTGTAAACTAGGGCCTCAAGAGAGGTGGAGAAATTGAAGAAGTTACATCATTAGCTGAAGTTTTAATTGGTGAATTTATGCTGATATGCAAATGGACCAAACCTATAAAAGTGTGAAGAACTCGTGACTTGTCGTCCATCTTGGGGTCCATTTTTGGAAGTAGCCTCTGGCTCCCCAGGGTGTACCTTTGAAGGCCTTTTAAATAAATATTCAGCTTTATTCCTTTACTGTTGTCTAGTCTCTGTTTCTAGGTAGCCATCTAAGGCATCAAACTGACAAATAAATCAATCACTGCTAGGAACTGGGCAATGCTCAGCGATACAGAATTCAGTCTTCTAAGGAGTCCATTTAGATGAATCTCTGTTCATCCAGAGCACAGTACTGCAGAACCAGGGCTGCTTCCAGAACAGGGGATAACTCACCATGCCAGGTACTTCCATGAAAACTGCTTATATTCTTGACCTAACCTAAGAGCTCAGTCAGGTGAAAACATACACCCCCCAGGGAAGCAGAGCCTTAACGCCTCAACAGATGCCTAGAAGAAACCAACTGAGAAGCCTTGTTGAAGTGTGATTATAAAACACACCCAGCTGGGAGACTGCGGTACAAAGCTGAGATGAGCAGCACCAAGCACCAAGGGGTGCTTGCCAGGCTGCACAATGTCTCCAGGCAGAGCTGTCTCACACAGGGACTCAGGAATTAGCTTTTGCTGGTGCAAAGACTGGGAAAGTCTTCAGTTTGTGTGACTGATATGCCTACGGTGCCCCAAACTGTGTGCCTGTGTCACTGTGCCTCTGCAGAGGTTCACGTACCCACCACAGCCACTGCAGAGGAAACAGTCTTACAGGTCTCTTCTTTCTTTTTTGCTTTAAAACTGACACTTGAGCCAGAGTGTGACCTTTTTTAAATCTCCAGTGGAGATGGAGGTATATTGCTTTCTTCGACCATGACCCCCACCCTGTAAAAGACCATTCTATAATTATTTTTTAAAAAATAACCTTGGCTTTTCAATTAATACATTTTCAAAAACAACAAAATAACAAGGAGGACAGGATATCTGTACCTTTACCATTTTCCTAAATGGCATTACAGCAGCAGGATTGCAAATAAATCGTTCAGTTGCTCTCTACAGCCCACAGCAAATTCTAGTAAATGCTCCTGGGAGTGAGCTGCATTGAATAGTAAAAAAATAGCATAGTTGCTTTCTAGTTCTGCATAGGACAATTTGGTGAACTGCTATGTAAAACTCTGCTCTAAAGAAAAACGTTACAATGGTTCTTTTGGAAACATACACAGATTTTGACAAAGAACATAAATGGGCTTTGGAAGGCATCTCCACAGCTAAAACCTTTTGTGCATTAGGTCACTTGAGGGGTTTACACACAAACACTTAATATGGAAGAAAGCCCAGAAATTCCTCAGAATTATAGGTGAATGGCATCAAGAGAACAAAAGGAGCCTTGAAATCCCACCTAGCTGACTAACTACATTTTCTTTTGCACACAGGCTACTGCAAACTCTAGTTGCCAGAGCCTGTCTTTTTCTGTCATGGAGCCAGATGACTCTTGTGGAATAAAGAGGGCTTTCACGATTATGAATTTGGACACAATTGTCATATAGTGCCAAAAGGTTAAAACACATTCTCTGGGGAAAGCCTGGTACCTTTTCAGAGCAATCCTCAGGCTTCATTAATGAGGGAGAGAGGTGGGGAAGAATTTTAACCTTGTTCTCTCAGATCCTACATATGTCATAGATTCACATGTGTCATTCATGCTGGATCTGGCAAAGGTTCTGAGGCATAGACAAGACATGAGGGAGTAAAGGGAGGGCTAGAAAGCATCCAAGGAAAGATTATTTTTGCTATTTTAACAGGTACCACATAGAGCCATGTAGAAGCCAGGTGCTTAAGAAACTGGGCTCCATCTGCATTTTCTGATTGTCCACTTTATCAGGAAACTGCTCTGTGTACCATATAGAAAATAGCAGCTTTATTCCTCTTTTGTAATGTATAGCATATATACAGTCAATAGGATACATCATCTGGAACACTTGTTTGAGCTTTCTTTATCCAGTGACAGTTTTGCAAGGTGAGACAACAAACTGAGGAGATTACAAAGCCACATCTCACTGCATAAATCTACTGTCAGCCCATTCCAAAGACTCTCTTACTGAAAATGGAATTAGTTGGTATTAAAAGCCACCAAACAACGCAGAGATCTTCAGGAATGGGTGGGTAGTATAAAAATAGTTGTTAAGTACAGTGCAGGTTCTTTTTAGGGGATAATATTTGGTTAAGGTACAACACGGGAATTTTGTTAAGAGAGTTAGACTTCTCAGGTCACTCCTTTGAAGGGCTGAGAGATGTTCGTTTTAGCACATGTTAAGACAAAAGAGGCTTCCCATTACATTATACACAGAGAATTCTCGTCAAGTTCCTATTCAAGTTCTACCAAGAGCAGGATTTTTTTCTTTTCTTTTTATCTAGGACAAAAATAACTATACATCCTTTTTCACTGATTTCATAAATCAGAAATGAAGTTACAGCAGTCTCCTTAGTTTCTGTGATACGTCTTCTCCATCTGCTACACAGGAATGTCCTATGCATTAAATACTTTATAAACCCATTATAATGGAATGTTCCTCTTCTACAGGCATAGCACCATATGTTGAAGCCTTTGATAGGCTGCTGAATGGAAGTGTTGCTGAGTTTCTCAGGTACAGCAAGATTCTTGAAGGTGATGTGAAGACACATGTAAGTATTTACTCAGATTTTCCCATGATGATACAAGTGTACAAGTCTTGGAATCTGTGTGATCAGCCTCAATTTCTGAGTAGAGGAGAATCTTATAGTAGTGATAGCCTGGCATAACACACTGAGTACAGCTGGTTTGGGAAGGGCACAAGGTTGTACGGATTCATAAGAAGAGATTGCTTGCCTTCAGCACAAAAGTTGAACACCATAGAATGCAAAATATATAAATATTCTCAGTCATAGGCAATTTGAATAGTTTTGTTGGCTGCTGAGCTCTTTGCAGGACAGGAACACAATTAAGAACATGTGCCAACAAATTAGTAGCAAACAACAGGTAGGCCCAAGCAGTGATAACTTCCTGTAGTTGTTTTCTAGGCATGAGTGTCATCATTCCAATTAACACAGAGATTTTTTTCTGGTTGGTTGTTTTTATTACTCACATCTCTTTCATTTGTAACAATGTAGCAAACTAAAAAATGATTCAGCCATTTAAATGACCCTTTTTTAAAAACATGTTATAGCAAGGAAGTACTATGCTGTTGTTTTCATGATGACAATACTTTCTAACCTTATGATCTTAACCTTGTGATCAGAACTTATTTGTGTCATTTTATTTTTTTAAGCCTGTCTTCCTTAAAATGGGTGGTGATAGAATTGACAAAGGATGGACTTATCTTACCAACAGTTTACCAATATAGATTAGGGGAAAAAACCCAAAAACACATCCCCCACACAAAAGAGCTGGGGACACTGTGAGCTGAATCTGAAGGAGTGTGAAGCTTTTGACTTTTCTGGTAGATCCATGCCATCAGGCCTTCCTCTGTGTGTACGGTTCCCAGCTGATTGCAGCTGCTGCTCTGCATAACAAACACTGTAGCCAGAAAAACATGCAGTCCGACAAGCTGCTGAGATTCACGTTGCAAGGCCAACATAAATATTCTTCAGGACAACCAAAGCAACCAGTCTACTTACAGAGAAAGATGACTGGATTATTCTGTGATCTGTGGTTTTTTCTGTGGTGTTACATGTTCTGGTTTGTAGGACAGAGTTTCTGACCTAGTTAGGCCTAGAAAACAGGAGGGAGTAAGGAGCCCAGGCAATTCTAGAGGATCTTCGTGTTTCTAAGGAAAAGCTATGCTCCCTTTTTATTTGAAAAAGCCTAGACAATTATACTATAAGCTACAATATATGTACTTTGTTCTTCAGAGAGACTAGGCAAAAATTAATAAATGGGATGTCAGGGGGTTGGAGGAAGAATTATGAACCTAACTGAGCAGAGAATTGTTCCCTGGAAAGGATTGATTCTAGCTTGGTTTTTACATTCATTAGACATCATTATTTTTCAGTTGACTTCTCAGCAGTTTAGATTTGAGTGATACAAAAATAGCCTTACTACCAATACTAAGCAGGGAAAGGGATTGCATTTAACCTTCTAAATTGCTAAACCCTTTTTAATATACACTATCTGTAAATGTTTAAATAATTAAATCAGTAAGTGTTTTAATTTATGCATTTGTCACTATTTCATACTCATACTTGAGTCCATATAAAAGATTATTAATAATTTGTCATCCAAGTCTGTGGACAGTCCCTAGCATATTGTTGATGATAGTGTAATGCAAGCTGTGATGTGGAATATTTGTTAGTGCTATGAACTTAGACATTGCATTAGCTTTCCTTACGTAAAGAAACTGGTGATTCTGATTGCAGCCTACTAAATATTCTGAAATCTTAGATTCTGAATTTACAGTGTGGAGCAGACTGTGGTTGCCTTATGCTCATGTTTATCACTGAAGCAACATCTGTGCTTTACCTTAACAAGTGGAACAAGGAGTATTTTTCTTCTGGGTGTCTTATAGACCATGTGTCCTCAGCATTATACTTGCAGCTGCTGTCTCTTTCCCATAATGAGCTGAAGGGAAGGTTGTATTTTATTTCAAAAAACACCTGTTGCCGTGAAAAACCTCACATACCTGACGGACCAGAATGGTAATATGAGAGAAAGAGAGACTTCATGTTATGCTAAAGAAATGAGGGATTTAACACGATGTGTTTCATGCTGATGGCTGTAATGATTGTGTGGTTTGTGTGCCTGGCAAAAGGAAGAATACAGACATAACTGATATCTGTTGGGAAGCCCCATTCCTGTTTTTTCAGCCTGCTGTACTCTAAAAAGTCTGTTGAAAGAGAACAAAACAAACCATAAAAAGAACTAATAACTAGCTTCTAGCTATGTTAAACACAACAGCACAGGGGATTTTACAAAGATTAGTTTATCAGAGTTCTGCTTAGGCTCAGTCTTGAGAGCAACATATTTCTCATTCCGATTACAGTACACATAGTGGCAAATCTCTGAGGTCAACTGCACTGAAGAAATGAACCACTTTTTAAAAGACGGTGAGAATGGTTAGGCTTTTACATACTCTATTTACAACAAATTACCCTAAACAGCTATGGTAAGATCTTTTCCCTGTTCTGTCACCGTGGAATAAAGATCTGGTGATTATATGGATATTTCTATGAAGTGCAAAGTCCCCTACAGGCACAGATTTTATTAAACCACTTTCTGCTGTCAATGTCATAATTGTAGAGCATGTGAAGTCAGTGAAAGAGTGAGTGTGGCCAGGACTGCTACCAACCAGCTGTCTTTGGCCTGACATACCAGTGTCTCGGAGGCTGTCACCAACTATTACAGGTTATAACAGTCCTGAAGATGACTCACCATATGTGCCAACACCAAACCATCCTTCTGTCAGAATGAGGGAAATTCAAAGTCAGTACAAAACAGATTGTGACTCTACAGCATAGGCCATGAATCCAGCACTGCAGAAAATGTGTTAAGGATGACAAAGAGCTGCTTGTGGAAGACATTAGTCTACCTTTAGATTGTGTCCCAGTGAGGAAGCTGGTCAAGCAGGTTTGATGGGCTCTTTGCCTTGTCAAAGCAAAGCAAGCAAGACTTTAGAAGGCCAAGAAGCAAGTTTTTTGTAATGTGTTTATTATGAGCTTCTTCACGTTATTTTTGTTTATGTGCTATCTCAAGTGGTGGAGTACTTTGGCTTGAGTTTGAATAATGTACCAGATGAGACATCATGATAGGAAGAGAATGTACTGGTTCTACAAGAGAAGGATAGATAACCTCACATTTTCATATTTTAGTATTTTATGTGGTACAGAGCAGAGCATAATTACAGCCTCTGTCAAACACATAAGCTAATACTTGCCTTTAAAAAAAATATTTATTTGTAAAAATCTTTTAACCTCCCAACCCCACCAGTTGAAAGAACAGATTGTCTGTGTGATTCATTTATGTTCCCTCTTCTCTCATCCAAGCTATTTATCTTGGAATGGAAAACTATGAAAATACGGATGCCTTTTCCCTCCTCTCTTCCATCAGCTTCCAGCTGCTGAAATGCAGAGCTCAAGACAGGATCTCAGACAGCTAGGAGCATTCAGGAATAAAGTGGTTGTTGGTTCACTTGCTCCTTATTGGAAGAGAGTTTAGATGCAATCCATTACGTGTATGACTGCATGGACAAGGTGGCACAGAGAAATAATTCACAGCATGTTATCCAGTCTCCAGGAGTTCTGTGTGCATGCACTGATTTCTTTATCATGGTGAGCAGAGAAAGCAATGTCCACCCCACAAACGTCGTATGCACATACCCAGAGAGTTTCTTTTCCATATCTATTACATGCAGTGACATTCTTCTCTTGTTCTTCCCAGTAAAGTCCACGTAAATATAAACAGAGAGCTGAAAGCAGGAGATATGTTTTATGAGGTATATATGCACTTTGCAAAGTGCCACTCTGGTTTGGACTATCAGTGAAGTTAAAAAATCCTACCTTCCTCTTTTTTTTTTCCAAAGAGTAGTTATGACGCATGAAATAGCTGCATGTTGTCTTTTCATGTAAGAGGTGCTGAAGAATTACTCAATGAAGCTCATAGCCCTGAACTTTGAACAGGATGTGCTGCTGTCTGTGCTACACCAAAAAACCCACTTTTGCCCTTTATCTTAGGTAATCTAAATGCAGACTATCAAACCCATTATTTGACTGATTCCTCATTAACAAGGCAATTTGCTTACAGGGCAACAGAATGTACAAGTGTATTCCCTTTTGTGCTCAGAGGCTGTGCGGTTTTAGGCATTGTGTTGAAAGTTGAATTAGAGCTCAGAGAGGAGGATGATGTCAACATGCCCAAAGAGAAGCTTGCTGTCAGGCTGCCTTTGCATTTCTGTGAGAGGTATTTTCTGCCACATGGAATAAACACCAAACCAAGGTGCTGCTGCAGGACTGGGAAAGAACAAAAAGACAGATATTTTTGACAGCGTACAAAGTGCACTCAGCTGAGAGAAAGAGTCTTAAGTGTAGAAAATGGTAGTGCTGTCCACCAAAAGGGAAAATCAAATCAAATCAAGTCAAATCGTCAACGTTGGAAATCTGTCAGTGTTAAAGTTGATTTTGTAATGCTAATTCAGCTGTTTCTCACCCTATATATGTACTACAAGATACTTCGTAACATAAGCAATAAAGAATGTTCACTTTAATAGGAGAAGAAAGATGGAAATGCAATATATATGATCTAGCCAAGCAGCTAATTTAGAGGTTAGTTTAGAAAAAAACTGACATTTCTAGGAGTTTTACGACTTTTGATTGCTCTGTTCCAAAGGACAACTTCCCATATGGCCTAGGGATTGAATCTGGCTTTCAAAACAAGCAGGATTTATTCAGTCAGATGCAGTGGTGTGCAGACATGCTTGCACCTGTTGGACTGTAAGACACCTGTTTGGAAATAAAGATGGCTCCTGAGCATGAAGGACCTATCCATTCCAAGTCTAGAACAACACCCCCTGAAGGAGTGGGAGTTTTTCTAATAATTTTGGTGGGACCTGGATCAGGCTGTTAGTTTCTTGACACTGACATTGACGTAAATACCACTTGTTTTTCTTACCATTTAAAAAGGCAAGGAAGAGATAAAAGTCAAACAGACAGTATTGAAAAATAAATGCCGTCGTGGCCAATACTGGGCATTTAGTTGTGTGTTGCTGGCACATGAAACATGCACCTGTAAATTTAGGAGGGATGGTGGTGGGAATATATAATGAGAACATTCCATATGGCATTTCCTCAGAAACGTAAGAAACCAGAAATACAAACACTCAAGGCTGTCAAGAGTTATTCATAACCTGGTTTCATGGGGTTTCTTTGCGTATGGAGTAGTTCCTGACTTAATCCATAAGCAGTTGATTTCAAAGTAGTGCAGTTGATCAGGGACCATTACGGACCATTTTAGACTAAGATCTAAAACTATTGCTCCCTAAAAAGGATTATATGTGTATATGGTTACCCAGTACAGTGGGATTTTCTGACCTTCCAAGGATGCTAGAAAAAGGTATCAGAATTATTTGAGTGGGAAACTTTATATGCAGCGTGAAAACAAAGAAAAATCTATCATGTTTGCCCAAGAAAATGTTATGTAAGTTGCTCTTAGGAAAAAAAAATTGATCATGAAGGGTTCTTTATTTGACTAGATGAATTTAGAATAATATTCAGTGTTCAGGCTACATATAAGGTCCATGTTTTATCAATCAATTTACTTAATGAATGGAGCAATTAATCAAGGCATACATTATATTTTTGGCCATTTGAAGTCAAAGTCTGAACCAATCATATGCTTTAGCTCAAGCTAATTTTGCTATCCTCTATAAAATTTTTTCATTGAAGCCCTTTAAGGGAGTATTTGAGTCAACTGGCAGGAAAACAGTTTTTCTTGGTGGTTTTCCAGGAGAAGCAGTGTACAGACTAGAGGCATAAGTGTTCTACAAGTTGAAAACCACTGCATCAGCTTAACCAGAAATCATAAGGTGATAAAATTACATGGCTAAAAGAGCGAGCTAAATCATGGATATCTTTAGAGTGTGAACCACCTGCACTCACAGCCAGAAATACAGTGTGAGAGTGTCTCCACGAGCCTGTGCCATTGCCTAGGACACTTGCTAGTGTAAAGTCAGGAGAAAACTTATTAGGGAGGGTTGTAAATATGGAGTTGGCACAGAGCTGAGGTCCATGAGGAAGCCTTGGAAAGGTAATCAGACTTCTACTTTTCTCTCTCTTTTAAAGCAGTCCAGGATCCAGAGGGCATAGGTGGCAGTCATCTTAGGCACTCAGCCTTGTAACAGTGAGGTGTATGGTTCTCACAGCAGAAATTTCTGGTGAACCACTGCCAAGTTACACTGTCTTGATCCATCAGAAAAACCAAGACAGCATCCTTGCTATTGTCATCAGCATGAACCTTTTGTGACCAAAAATTCTTTTTACTGGTGCTTGTAGTTCTTATTTCTCTGGTGAAAATTATGAGTTGGAGTAGTAATGTAATTTAAACCCATTTGTTTCAAGCTGAGAAATACACATCCATGAAAGCTTTTTTCCCCCCATTTTTTTCTGTTTCGGGACACATGCTTGAATGATGTCATTTGTTGCTACAGCCTATGAATAAGTCTTTTATTAATTTTCGGTCTCATTCTTTCTGAAGAGCACGTGTACACTCTTTTCACTCATGTGCCTCCCCATCCCTGACCTGCTTTTATTTTGCTAGTTGGTGGTTGCAACTGTTTTGAGTGTATAGAAATGCTAGGCTTGGAAACTGAGAAAGCTGTTCATTGTCGTCAGCAGAAAACCAAACAATGAGCTCAGAATCTGGCTCTTCAGTCAGTTTCTAGTAAAAAGGAGTTCAGTGAATAATGAGAATTAAGCCACAAGGGAAACCAGTGTGTGGTTTGAATGTTGTTTTAAATAAGCTGGGAGTGCTGTCAGGAGTGATGAGGGTATAATGTGGTCACAAATGTGCATTGCCTCTTTTTACCCAGTATGAATTGCATGATCAATATGGTCACATTTCTGAATGTGGAAGAGTCCATTAGGATAGATTAAACCATGTCACTGTCACTGCTAGCTTTTTTTAGTCTACTGACACCCATAAATTGAACTATATATTTCCACATTTAATCTGAACTGCAAAGCAGTTTAAGTATTGGTGCATGGTTTCGTAAGTTCAATTATATGTTTTACTTTAAGTCCCAGAGATACAGTAAAAAGACTCATTTAGAATCTTTGTGTAGAACTTTGGGGCTGAAATACCTCTTTCGTGTTGCTTTAATACATGTTCTGTTTAAAAAACCACCGTAGTTCAGATCTGTTTTTCAATCATATCCTTGCCTTTCAGAGAGGCTGAGGCTCCCTCTCCAAGTACCTGTAGGCTTTTGTTATTTAATTTGTAATTTATTTTTGTTATTTAGCTTTGTTATTTTGTTATTTACCTCTGAAAAGGAAAATATGGTTCAGGTGGGAAGAAATATTAAATATTATTATAGATGTTTGAGCTTTAAGTTTTGAACTTATTTCCATGTTAGCAAATTTTGGTTGGGGGCCTGGGATTCTTTCAAGGTGATAAAAGTGGAAGTGAATTTACAAGGAGACAAGTTCTGGCACTTTTAGCCTTTGAGTTGCTTTCAGGGAGCTCAGTGGGACTACTTCCAGAGGGAGGTGTGTGGGCAATGTCACCAGTTGTCTTGAAGTGCATGAGAGGCAGAACACAGAAAAAGTCTTTTCAATATAAGAACCTATTTTTCCAAGCTTTCTATCTAAAGATAGTACAATTTCTTAGAAATTAGTGGGTCTCCAGTCTTTATTAGGCAACTTGGTATTTGTCAGACAGAGAAAGTCAAGAAATCAGTTCTTCAGAAGGGTGCTCATTGAACACTGCTAGAAGAATGTTTATTAAGTAATACCTAAAGAAGTGCTGTAACCTTTTTTGATTTACAGAGAGGAGCATCTGAACTTCCTAGAACTTGTGTTTATTAAATCAGGGACACATGAATGACATCCTAAGGCCTGTGAAATTTTAGTCTTTTCTGAAATTTCCTTATTATGGATTTGGACCTTCACTGAGAAGGGCTTCTGACAATAGCTGGGGATAGAGAGTGGGGCTGCTTAGCAGCAGCCTCAGGGGCAAAACAGTCCATCAGAGAAATAACCGGAGTGTCTGCAACCATCGCAGCAAAAGTGTGTTTGTGCGGATCACAATGAGACCTGCAGGCCCCCAGATCTCTGTGGTTCTCTGATGTGCTGGCTTACAGGGTATGTTCCATGGAGGAAATGTAGGTTTGCTTTTCCTCAGGGAAATGAGGTCTTTCCACAAATAGTTCCTCAACACTGGCAACCAGGTCCTCCAAAGAATTCTGAGCTCACATGTTCATGGGGAAAAAAAAGGCACCTGAATTTAAAAAACTGTTCATCTTGATAATAACAAAGTTAGGACTTCATCACTTCAGTACCTTGTATGTGGTTCCTGTTTATTTAAAGAAGTAATGCACATTTTCAGAGATGCATAATGTAGCTCCAGGTAACAGAAGAAACTAGAAGCTTCGAAGAGCTGCGAAACTTTAATGTACCCCACTTTCTCTTCTTCAGTGAAATCCTGAACTGAGCTGCTTTCTGTTTGCCATCTCTCTTGGAGAAACCTGCTTGTTTTGGTAGGCTAGTCAGGGTGAAGAGCTGTAAGAGCTCTCTCAGGAAGACTGGCCAGCTTCCTCCCTATGCAGGTTGGGGTGCTTTCTGTCTACCCTCCGTAATACAGATTACCAAAAAAATTTACCATTTTGTTATGGCATAACCTCTGACATGTGATACAAGGAATATTCATGTAATGTTTTTACTTAAATGTATTCCCCCTGGAAAAGCCTTTTACCTCAGGAGTCCTAGGTTATTTAACAAATTTGAAGCAGGTCAAATCCTGCTTATCACTGATTGCTGTTACTCATACCCTAACAAGCATAAAATATACTATTGACAATCTTTGGTTATTAGAAGCTCCTGCCAACACTGGTGGCCTGGTTCATAGGTTTTAGTGATGCTTCCTCTGCACTGGAGAGAAGCCATTTGTTCTTATGGTGGTTTTATACTTGTTTTTAAAATGTTTGGCTCTTTTTATCTGTTGTTTGTTTCTGTGACGATCGCTAACGGCATATTACAGAGGCAGAAAATGACAGCACAAATCCCGCACAGCTGACAAACAATTTTGTGGCTGTGTCCAGTCTATAGAGAAGCACCAGGGATTGGGTGCTTACATCTAGATCAGGTGCTGCAATGTGACAACAGCACCTTTTACTTCTACTGATGTGGAGGCATTTTAAATGTAGATCATGACTATGTGCTGTGCAGTGAGATGGCTTGGAAATCTCCAATAGGTGACTTGGCCCTTTGCAGAAGACAGCAGTCTGCAATGGAAATGGCAGACTTGAGTTCTTGAACATTTTCAAAACTGCTCAGAAAAGAAAGGTGTTGAAAACCCCCCAACACTTTAATCTGTAAATAGACCACATCTTGAGTAATGAGTGGAGTTTTTATTTTTGCACACAATTCTCAGCATTTTTTTATGCCGAATCTTCTGGAATCTCTAACTATCAGTACATTACATCTATTTTTGGAACTTCTGTGTAAAAGTTGAAATGAACAGAGGTCAAGAGAGTTGCGGATTTTTGGCTGTTGTCACAGAGGTTCGTGAAGAATTTGTGAATCTGGAAGACAAAAGCCAGCCTGAGCTTCAGGAGAGCATCAGCTAGTCAACAGCTTTGGTCTGGCCTTGTTCTTCCTCTCTTATGGGTGGCGAAGATTATTTTAGACATTTTTGGAGAATATGATCTCCTATTGCTTCACTTGGCAGTAGTAAGTAGCCGCAATGGCTGTAAAGCAAAATATTTATATCCATTTGAAACAATGACGGATGAACAAAATAATTGACTGTTTCTGCTACTAATATTAGTAATTAATTAGTTAACAAAGCTGACATTTAAATAGTATTCACTAGGTTTTAAAGTTAACAGTCCCTTGAAATCAATCAGAGAGACACATGTCATTCAAAATTGAGAGAGTTTAGAGGAAATTTTGGAACACCGTGGCAAACTTTATTGGTGCAAAAGGTGCAGAACATGTATATTTTTTTACCCAAGGCAATAATATAGTAATTCATGTGAAAACAACTGTGGTGGCTTTACTCCAGTTCCCTTTACTCCAGTTCATCTATACAGTTCATGTTTCAAATGGAGAAATAAAATGGCAGCAACAGTTTACCCTAAACAATTCCATCTGTCTGACATCATTAATTAGCACTGAGAGATCTTTAAGAACAACATGGTTTGAGCTCCACCAGAGGTAAGAGCTCTGAGTGATTTCAGTCACAGTGAAGCTTACTAAAAAGTAAAGTTAATGAACCAAAATACAGATACTCTGAATACAAGTAATACTCTGAAACAAGTAATATTGACCAGCACTGTGCACAGTTACATGACACGGTGTTTAATACACTGGCAGATATAAACACCCAGAGAGACCAGCACCGAAACAATTACTCGCACTGGCTGGTACTGTACAGGCAATAGCAATGCTGAGAAATTTTAACCAAAATTCCCTAATATAGACATAGCCATGAAGGCTGAAAAACACCAAAAAACCTCACTATAGGGGACAGCTGATTAGTGGTAGTCAATGTATCTGTCTGAAAAGAGAAAAGAAAATATCTCAGGTGGCGTCTGGTTCTGTCAAAACCAATGGCAGATCTCCCACTGACTTCAATTTTGACGTGAATTTCAACTCCGTTTTCTTCATGGACCAGTAAGAGAAAGGTGACGGGTTTTTTCTTTTTTTACTTTTCATTTTCCAGAATAAAAAGTGCTCTATTTGGAGAACTGCCAGTGACTCTTTAGCACTTGGTCCAGTTTTTAAAAAATCTCTATCAGCCAGTTATCTGTTCAAAATAAATAGTGTCTCTTTAGCTGGCCTGGATAGTTTCTATGGCAGCCCCATCTTAATTTAAACTCCGTTCTTTTTCCATTTCTTTCCTCTCCCTTCAAGCCACCAGCCACTTCACCACTTCACTTTGAAGAGGCTTTTGAAAGCAAAATGTAAAAGACAAACTGTGTCTCTTCCTCTGGCAGTGCTGTCCATTTTAGAGAAAGGCTGGGGTCACTGAAGCTCCATCTGTAGTTGTCATTTGCTGTCAGTCATTTTGTCTTTTGCTAGATAAAAGGGACCCATAATTATTTCTGCAGAAATTGCATTTTGAACTCAGGACCACTAAATCCCATTTCTTTTCCCTTGTGTCCTCTTTGCTATCTAGAACTGTATTTTGATTTGCTAATTATCTCTGTTAATGTTAGCATGTATATATATATGCAGATGTGTAATATTCTCCAACAACAGAAGTCCAGTGGATTCTGATATTTAAATTGTGTTTTTAAATGCTATGGCTCTGAGGAAATATGGTATTAAATACAATAATATTTGACAAATTTAATATTAAAAGGTCAATAGGGTAATTTTCATGACTAAATTTCTTTGGAAATCCTATGTTTGTTTCTCTTCTATTTAGTTTTAATTTTTTTTTTCAACTAGTGAATTTACATGTAACTTGAGGTCTGAGTGCATGTGCCTATTTATTCTTGTAGCTTGGCACATAAATAATATTTGTTTTTATTGGTACTTGGATACCAGAGTAATGGTCGACTTCGATTGAACAGAACATTTAAAATGAGAAAGAGTCAGATCTTAAAACCACATGTGCTCTGGAGAACTGAACTTTGCCAAAGTAAACTGGTAATTTAAAATTCAGGTCCAGTTCATCTACATCTACTCAATTTGAAACAGTGAAAGTTGGAGTGGAATTTGTACTCATGCTCCTTCAAACAGGTCAGCAGCGTTGTCTTCATTAGACATCTCTCACAGAGCCTCTGGCAATTTTTGAAGCAGTGGCTTCTGAGAAATATCAGAAGTTGGCATTATGTTATGACAGATAAAGTTAAACCAGTTGCTATTTAAAATATTATTTCTAAATACATATGATTCCTCCATTAACTTCTGCAGGCTTAACTGAGAAGAGGCCAGTCTGTGCTGTTACTGCAATGGTAACAGAGAGGTCACTCACTGTAGTCAGCCATAGGTTTCCACAGGCATGGAACTGGGCTGCCATGGCATTACATGTGAAACTTCAGCTCTTCCAGCTGTATCAGTCACCTGAGTCCGCTGTCAAACACACCTGCAGTGAAGGATTAAGATGCCTTATTCCACATTTTACCAGTGGGGAAATTGGGGTGGTGAATGTAATGCCACGTGGTTCTGGAATTCAGGTCCAAAGTCACAGCCGTCTCCTCCAGCCTCTAGAACAAATTGCTAAAAGCAGAGTAGGAAGTGCTTTGAGGAACTTGATTTCTTCAAAATATTCACCTCAGCTGAGGAATCCGTCTGATGATTGATCTGTCTGTGTATAATCCCAAGAATGCCAAAAGGATTACACAAAGTTTTTAGATGTCAATTATTTGTTGCTCCAACATGGTTTTGTCTGCAGATAGATGTGTGCAAGTTGGTGGTATAATCTACTCTGATAAATTTACTCAGGATTCCTGTCTATTTTTGACACTCAGGCTTCATTACTATAATGGAATATAATTGAAAGAGTTTCAGCTAATTTGTTCTATGATAATCTTTTGTCTGAACCCCACAAGTTGTTGAGAAAGATCCCGTCTGGTGCATTTTCACTCATTAGTCTTCACTGGTTTTGGGAGGTCTCATGAAAGAGTTACCTCTCTCTAAAAGTGTAATACTGCCTGCTTAGTTACACAGCCTGGCTGCTAAGCACAAGGAGATAACTATGAAGTGTCACATTTGAAAGGCTACAAGAAAAAATTAGAATGGTGATAGACTGAACTAATGCATTCTTAATGAGAAGAAGCTCTTCTATTGCTTTGAAGGGGTGCAGGGAAAGATGTACAGCATGCTCAGAAGCAGTAAAACTCTTAAAAGCTGTTTTTAATGCTGTTGCAGGAGGAAGGAAGTCACTGTGGCAGAATTCGCATAAAATTTGTCTTGTAAAATGCAAATACTGTGTTAGCACGGTCCTTTGATTGAGATTTATGTTCAAAGGTGAGAGATCTGGCTGCTCTGATCTCTACACAATTAAAAGCTTTTGAGACTGGATAAATTTTGGGCATATAGCACAAGCCTTGCAATCAATATATAGTCCACTGACAACTGAGTATTTCAAGCATCTTGAAATAAATTTTGGATAATAAAAAAATGCAAGAAGCCACCATTTAAATGTAGCACAGGTAACTCAGAAGAGTGTTACCAATGGCTTGTGTGCTCTCAATAGCACAAGATTTCTTAAAGACAGTTCCCAGACATTTTGAGAAAGTGGCCTTGGCCACCCTCTGTAGTAGTCAAGGAGGAGTGATACAATTCTGGATGAGAAATGAATCCTGGTTCCACATCCAAAAACAGTTTTCACACACATATGAGACATAGTCAAGGAATGCCAGTCTTTTAGGAACATCAGTGTGTATCATCCAACAGTCTGTCTCCAGCTCTGATCGAATTCCAGTGCTTCATCAAAAAGAAATTAACAATGAGACAAGAGACCAGCTGTTACTTCCTACTCAGAGTGGAGAAAAAAATCCACTTCAGCCTGCACAGTGACCACTGGGATCCCAAAAGTGTGTATTTAATGCCGTGTAGACAAAGTGCCAGACAGACACATTTTTCAAACCTCATTGATGTTACAACTCAGTATGTGTTCAAGAACTCAATAAACAATCTTAACTTTCTACATCTAACGACTCTTTGCTCATGTTTATGATCTGTTTGATCAGCATTTAAAGCTCTGTCTTAAAATAATGCTTCCTCTTTAGAGGAATTTGAAAGATCCCTTCTGAACTTCACTTTTTGGATTGTTGGAAATCTCCTAAATTTGAGACCATGTTTACTCCTGGCCCAGTTTTCAGACCTGTGATCATGTGCTGACACTACCATTTTCTTCATTCTCTATTATTTGCATTGTCTATGAGAAAGAATTGTCATATTCCTCAGCCACTCTCTTGCTAAGAAAAATAAGTGAAACTCAAATTTTCTCATTGTGTGGCAGATACTCATTGCTTTAAAAATCCAAGTAGGCTGTCTCGGCATCAACTCTGATTTAAGATCATCTTTTTTAACACAGGTGACTGTGTTAATTCTGTGCACAGAATTTCAGAGGAGGTTCTCTCCAATGGTACTAACACTTCTGTAGATCTACTAAAAATACTTTGCCACATCCGTTATAGAACTGCGTAAGCTCTTTTCACAAAGCCGCCTCCCTGGCTTTTATACTTGTATTTTCCAGTCTTCAGCATTTCCAATTAATCAGTTTCATGTTTCACGCAGAATTATGCATTGTTTTAAAGGGGCAGTAGGGAGGATTGCAAAATTTTATCCAATTCATATTATCTGTGCCAACAAAATTGTCTTACTCTTCTCAAGTGATGAGTGAGTCTTTCTTGATTATGTTAAAACCTCCTAACTTTGGGTTGCCCATGAATTTTATGAGGGCACACCTAGTTCTTGCTCTTATAACGCTAATAAACATATTGACTGCTCCTAAAACTAATCCCTGAGAAACACAACCAGGAGCTTTCCTCATCTCGAGTGTCATCACCTGTAATATACCTTATTATTGTGTCTGCTTATTCAGCTTCTTATCCAACTGAAGAATTTTAATACTAATTTGTGTTATTTCCACTCAAAGTATGAGTTTCCTGTGAGGACCCATAATAGGCATTTTATATGATACCCAAATATACTAGATCTGACATATTATCCTTGTCTAAGAAACAAAGTAAGGATTTCAACCACAGGTAATCCCATTGGAATTTCTCTTGTTTTTAATTTTCATGTGTTTTAATCACTTGTTTCAAATCTGGTTTAAATATTCATGGTGCTGAAGTCAAGCTAACAGTCGTGATATCAGTTGACATAACTTCCCTCCCTCTTCTTGGGGGTATTTGCCCAATCTGTCATTGCATATTTCTGTCATTTAGTACTATCTCCAAATGATATATATTTAAAATCTTTTCTACTTGTGCTTCCATCTGCCAGTGTCTTCAGTAGTCTAGAAAAAAGATGGTATGGACCCAATGATTCTGTCACACTGAGCTACATATATTTGACTTCCCTTTCAAATGATGTAATTCCCATTGATTTGCCATCATTCTCCTTAGCTATCCTTTCAATATCTTCATGTACATCAACTTCCTTGATATTGGGGAAGAGCATTTTATTCAGCAACAGATAATCTGTACATCAAGAATAGTATAGACATGCCCAACTTGCCCTTCAGGGCAGTGTCAGGGCCTCAGTTCATTGCTTTATTTCCTTATTGTTCCAGTAGCTAAAAAATATGTCTTTGTTTTACTTTCCCGTGCAAGGTACAGTTCAACAAAGCCTTTATCCATCATTCCTTCGCTTGTATGTGTTATAATGCCTGAAAAGAAGTTCTGCTTGATAATCCGGGCCTCCTCTCACTCTTTGAGGATTTTGTACCTCTTCTTAGTATATTGCTTTCATTATTTGTTCATTTAGAGATTCTAACCCTTTCCTACAATTTCTCCCTTCTGCCTAGTGCACACAGATTATTTCCATTCTCAATGTCAATCCATCCTTTTGTGCATTCAAATCATTAAGTTCCTTAGGCCAATCACCTTCTTTCACTGATTTTTCTATTTTCTAAACGTTTGCCTTATACCAAGCCTTAGTTACAGATTTATTTTTGTCAATCTTGCAATTTAAGAAGCACTGAATTCATTCATAAGCACTTCCTCCTCAGGAACACCAGGTTTTTTTCAGCTGTTTTACAAGGTTCTCCTCACTCACACAAAAAACCCCCTAAGCTTAAAATAACCCACACTTTGTTGTTTTATGAATTTTTGTACCAAAAAACCAGTCATCTGAAATATCTAAGAATATCTAAACTGTGCTATTATTGATGGTATTTATGTCTCTGGCTGGAAAATTTAAGTTTCCCTTATTACTTATTTCTTTATCTATTTATAGAGATGATTACACCCTTCCAAATCTCAGCCTGTCAGACCATATTATCCCTTTCTCCCCAAATACTGTCCAAGCTGGGTCTCTTTTGCCATCTTTCTTGCAGTGACTTTCATCCTAACAGATTATGTTTTATTCATGCCATCACATTTTAAGATGAATAAACACAATTTGTCTGTTTTACTTTGCTACAACGTAAAATTTCCTGACTTTTATGTATTTTAAGTTGCATCCACATAAACCTGTATGTATCATTTCCTTGTTTTCTTTTTAGATTGAAAAAACCCCAAGGAAAAACAGCGTGAGCTTCCCCACCCTTTCACAAAGTGATTATAAATGTACCTATTCATATTAGATTAACTTAACAGCATTTGGCTTGGTTTGTTTTTTATTTAGCAATATATACTAGTTATGAATAATTCTTTTCTATACCAGTAATGCTTTCTCCTAGTCACTATTCATCCACCTGGATGAGATAGAGGTGACACTGAAATACTGATTCTAATCAATGTGTATCATTCAGAATGTACAGAAAATGTGTAGGGTTCAAATAAACAAAAAAGATCAGAAATTTGAACATTAGGAAACACTAAGAAGTGAAATACATCACCCATCCACACTGGTACATGTAAGCATGCTGTCAGGTGCAGCTTTAACCTAAATTCTAGAGCTCTGTGAATGGAAAACTGCCCGAAAAACTTCAGCCACCATCTCTCACGGCCATCGATCTTAAGAGTCTACCCACAGATCACGGGGCAGGAATGAATTACAGCATAGTCCTTCAGCAAATGTGCCAAGCTCAACTCATACTAAGCACCACCACAGCCTGAGCTGCAGTTCAACACAAAGCTTGCAGGTTGCTGTTCCCAGTGGTAATAAGTTCTTGATGTGCACTTGGGTGTAAGCACCACGATTAAAATGCCTAGACGTACTGTGAAGTGTTAAAATTAAGTCCTCCTGTGACTAAGCGTAGGAATTATAACTAAAAGCCTGCTTATCAACTCATTTTATTTCCTATCTGAAGAAGATTGGGAGTTTAACCTTAGGTGTAAAAAAAAATTTATGGCTAAGCTAGTACTTTAATACATTTCTTCAGTCAGTGTTGCTGTGATTTAGATGAGAAGCAGCAAGGAAGATTTGAGCTGTCACACTTGACTTTCAGCTGCAGCAAAGAGGCATTGGAGGTTACAGGCTAAGGTTTAATTTATATTCCTCCTTTTGTTACAGGCAGAGATGGTACGTGCTGCTTTCCAAGCGCAGAGATCTTTCTTGGTGTTAGCATCTCAATGTCAAGAGCCTCAAGAGGTAAGGAAAGTGACCTGGAGTTTGAAGAGGCAGTGTATGAAAAAGCCTGTGTTCCCATATGTTATTGATCCTGCATTTGCGCTTATTTGTTCCTTTATTTATACAGTGCACTTAGAGGCTTACTTTCACTTTTGTAAGCATAGTGCTGTAATAATCAGAAAGCCATGCTCCAGGGTTAAGAACCTTTTCTGTACTAATACATATAAGATCATTAAAGAAAGCAAAGAAGGTTTGCACTTCACAGCTGTAAGTGGGATCAGTCTTTCTCTGGAAGCTGGAAATGCCATGGAATAGAATGGCTATTTGCCAGCCCGCCAGGGATGCTGCATGGTAGACATTGAAGTCAGGGTATAAGCTAGTGAGAAAAAAACCAGTCTTGGCCCATACATTCAGCATTCCCCAAACTGAGGTCCAGGTTAGGCCAGTTCTGGAAGGAAAGCAAAACATTTTGTCAAGAAAATGAAAAACCAACTTTTATCAAGTTAATTAATGTACTTGTTTTAGTGGCAACTATTTAAATCCTCCCCTCACTACAAAGCTCAGGGAAGCTGTGGAGTTGTTATGAATCTCATTTGTAGTTTCTAGAAGGCTCAGGGCTAATAGCACTGTATCATTCCTGGGAATAGCAATTATGTAGCTCTTCTGTGGGACCACCTTGAATCTTCCTCCTTAGAGTATGCAGAGAATGAAGTCTTCCCTTGCAGAGTCTCATCATGGCCTTCAGTTCTGCCTTTTGCCACTAGTTCCCTGCTCCAAAGTGCATTCATTAAACTCCATTTTTGCAAATCAGAACTCTCTGCACATGGTATACTCTATTGAAGTGTTGCTGTCACTATTGTTCTTAAAGACACAAATTAGAAGTTTTTCTAATCAGTATGTTTTAATGGCAAGGGTACTCAAGGAAAAGAAAAAAAAAGCTTAGATATTCCAGGCAAGATTTTAGAGTTCCACACAAGAAGGGATCAGTTGTTTTTCCAGCTGTCCCTGATCTCAGTGAGTAAAAGTGGGTCATGGCTCACACAGAACAGGCAAAATTCCCATTGGTACAGGCCTCGAGCACTCATTTATATTGGCTGTGAATACAATTGCAGCCAGTGGCCCACAAAATTCTACATGTTCATAGATAAAATATTCCCCAGTGAACAGTTTCTGATGGCCCATAATGTAATGCAATGTTCTGAAGTGTTGGGATTGTCCCAGCTCTGGTACAAGAATAAGCTGTGGGTCCTGGTTTGGCCTCCTGTGCTCATGTGCTACCAGTAGGGTTTTCTCTGCTGTTCCAGTGAGAATGGCAGTGGCTTCTCCCTACTCTTACCCTTACAACTTTCTGACCTCAAGTCAGAGGTCAAGTTTGAGATTTTTTCAACTGCAAGGTTTAGAAATTTTCATTTTAAAATATCAACAAAACACGCTAAAACAAAAAAAAAAAGAGTAGAGGTAAAAAGAGATTCTCCAGCAATCCAGAATGATGGTTACAGAAGCATTAAGAAAAGCAATAAATAATAAAAACCTTGTCTTAAATATCATCAGAGCTGGCCACCCATATCCGTATGTCTTAGTTGCACATTATCAGGCTTGCGTAGATTTCTGCAGCTTGTTGAAGGCAAGAAAGTACATTTTTATCATTTAACTGTCTTTTAGCATGGAGGAAGTGCCACATGATACGTGTGTACACATCATTCCAAAGTAAAAATAACAGGAATATTACAGACTAAAGTTTCTTTATCAGTGAGAAAAAACCCAGTCCAGTTTCTCAAGTTTTTTTAAAGACTGTTAGCTGCACATTTTTATAGACATCAAAACACATATTGTTGTTCATTCTTTTTCTGGTTTTTGCATATATTTTTTGCACAGATGCACTCAATTATAATATGCCCAGATGTGAAAATAATTGAAGGCTGCCTATTCTGTACAAATGGAATATTTTTTTCCCACCGCAGGGAGTGATAGTTCCAGGCATTAGGTTTTTTATATCTCCATCTCAATGAGGAAGAAAATTTCTATTGTAAAGTCATGTTGGTTAACCATTTTGAAAAAGCTGGTAATCACCAGCTAACCCAGAAGGAAAGAAATAGGGGTCCTGCCCCCTGCTCCCCCAGGACCTTATTGATGTGATGTCATCTCGGCTCTGGTTGTATTTATAGCCTAGAGTCATGGAGTCAGTGTGGAATCCAAACAGGAAAGCTCATCATTAGTGTATCAGAATGCACAGAGTAGAGAAAAGCAAATGAAGATGACAGCATATCTATAAATGCAAGAGAAAAGAGAGTAATTCTGTCATTCAGCTGTCTAGACTGTTTGCTTTATAATGTAAAGCTGTGAATGAGCCAGTGAGTTGCGATTATGGCATAGTAGCTTTGTAGACATTCAGAGACAGCGGTGTGGAGACTGAGGGGATTTACTGAGTTCCTGTCATGTTGGGATGTCATACAGGGTGCCTTTAAAAAAAAAAAAAGAGGGAGGGGAAAATGTGCTGGAAAAATAAATTAGCTCAGCTCTTGCAGCTTACAAACTAATGAATAAGGAATTCAAACAAAAAGAAAGCTCCTATATCTATAATAATCCTTGGATATTTTTGTGCTCAGCAGAGAGAGAAACATACATCATACAAAAAGTGGTATTTTTTTCTCTCTATGAAAATGGTGAAGTCCTAGAATTCATTTAGCTCTTTAACTCGTGCTATGAGTCACTAGCAAACATTTTCAAATGGCCAAGAGTGCTAGAAGTTGCTTTTGTGGAGCTTTGCTTCTTGTTAATAATGTTATTTTTTCGTTTGGAATCTGTTGCAGTGCACAGCCTTTATTATCTGTATATGCAAAAATAGTAGGAGCCAGGAAGGTAGTTCCAGCTGGCATAGCGATCTAGCATCAACTGCAATAAATTACTTTGCAGAGAGCATGTTCTGTTACTTTTTATGGTCATGTTCTATATTTGTATGTGCAGTGGAAGAGATCACATGACAAAACCACCAGTTGATATTCCTGTTTGTGTATGTCCCAGCTAATGGCTGCTAGATACCGGCTCATTCAGCAAGATGGGATTTTTCAGTTCATCCAGTTATTAGAAATTATTATCTGATGCCAAACTTCAAACATTAAAACAAAAAAATGTCCGTTATAAATTGTTTACTACTATAAATAGTGTAAGAGAATATATAAGAGTGTATAAGAGAGTACAGAGAAGATGGAGAAGGGAAAATAAATTAGAATATTGCTGTAATCTGTGAGAAGTTGTTTAAAAAGGTATTTTGAGACCATATGTTTGCATGTTGCTTGGGCAATTCAGAAGACAGGTTTTAACATAAATCTTCGCAAAACATTCTGAAATAGTTTGGATCTGAATTTTTTTATTTCCCACAGTCTAAGCCAAATACAATTCTGACTGAAACTTGTTTTTTATTTCATTATATAATAATTTTAAAAGTTATTCATGTTCCTGAGCAAATTTATCCATTTAACAACTTTTTTTAAATTTGTGATCATGAATACTAATCGCTGCTCAAAGTAGATGCACTAAATTCTTTGTGAATGGTGACTCATATACTGTCTTCTCTTTATGAGTTGTTACATTTCACTTTAAGAATTCAAACAGTTTTAAGAGTTGCTTTGAGGGCATGAGAGATTCATTTTTCCTATACTGAGAACAAGTTAATGAGATTATTATTCTTATGAATCAATATGAGCATATGCAGGATGAGCATGTTCGTGGTAAGAAGTACTACAAACAGATTTAAATGACAGATGCAGTTCAGACTGTAAATTATTACGTAATTTCTCATTCGAAAAGAATGCTGAGTTCATATGACTGCCAAAGCTCATGGATTTAATTACTAACATTGTGCAGATAAACATTCCAATTAAATACCTAGCTTAAATATCCAGATCCTGCACACAGGTGGGAGGAGAGGGGTGGAAAAAAGTGAGAGGTAAAGGAGAGCTTTCCTATTTTTCCTAGAAAAGGGACACCCCACCCCACCTCACAGAAACCGAAGAAACTGTATTCGAATTTGGACTTAGAGCCATGAGAACAAATCCTTCCATTTTTATTTTTTATGGCCAAGCCAAGCCAATCCAATCCAAAAAAAAAAAAAAAAATTAAAAAAAAATTGATTGTAGGATTAGAATAGTTGTGGCAAAATCTTTGAATACAGGACTTATTCTCAGAATTTTTATGTAGAAATCAAAGATGAAGATTTACAGTTCCCAACCCTCTATCAGTGCAGGATTGCTCATTTTCTTCTCTTTCTATTTTAAAGTACGTCAATAACAGGACTCCTGGGACTTATTATTCTGCATTCTAGCAGGAGTTGTTTTCTAATTACCTTGACTTGCATATGTCATTCCATTTCCTCCTACTTTTCCTCATGCTTACTGGGATCACCCTTACTGTTTTCCAAAAATATGAACAGTGGGATGGATACTCCTCACCTTGTTAATTTATTACTTTCTTATGCAACAGAGTTTGAGCCAAGTTTTGCTGCCATTCTCTCAGCTGGTTGTCTGCTGCAAACCTGTTCCTCTGTATCTAGAAATAGCTTGAGGAAGAATTTGGTTCAATCCTTTTAAGGTCCTCAGGCCCCAAACTCACAGAAGGTGCCAAGAGTGACATGCACAGAGCCTCAGAGTCCTGAGCTCGAAAGGGAACCCCTTCCCCCGGTCCTGTTCTCTGAAATCTTGCCAAACTGTTGGCATATTTCTGTTATCAGCAAGCCTACAACTGCACGTGACGTGTGGCCACAGCCGCAGGGATGGCCCGACAGTTTCCAGTCGCTAACCCGCTGCAGTGCAGAGTTCACAGGCTTGTTTTTGGATATTGTTGCAAAGTCTTACTCTGTTTCACATCCAGATAGTCCCTGACACCTTTATCTCATAATTATGTCTCAGAATCACTCGTCTACATTTTATCAGCCTCAAAGTCTTTATATTTTCACTTCATAGAATCGTTTAGGTTGGAAAAGATCTTTAAGGTCATCAAGTCCAATCATAAACGCAGCACTGCCAAATCCACCACTAAACCATGTCTCTAAGCACCACATATACATGTCTTTTAAATACCTTCAGGGATGGTAGCTCAACTACTTCCCTGGGCAGTTTGTTCCAGTACTTGACAACCCTTTCAGTGAAGAAATTTTTCCTAAGCTCAAATCTAAACCTCCCCTGTTGCAACTTGAGGCCATTTTCTTTTGTCCTGTCACTTGTTACCTGGGTGTAAAAACTGACCCCCACCTCACCACAACTTCCTTTCAGGTAGTGGTAGAGAGCAATAAGGTCTCCCTGAGCCTCCTTTTCTCCAGGCAAAGATTCGTGAGATCTCAGATGCTGTGAACAAAACAACTGTGGCTTAACAGAACACTATCTCCTGACAGAACCCTGCTACCGGGAATGCCCTGGACCCCACTGACATGGACTACAATCACAGCAGCAGGATTGAGGAGTAGTAAATCAAAAGGTTGAAAGCAATTTACTAGTGTAATTATTCTTGTTGATTAATTTTGGGGTGTTGCCTGTGTGCCTAAAGCAAGAGGACCCTTCCTTGTTGAAAATACTGCCCATGGAAAGCTGTAGTGGACAAGAATACGAAACACAGAATGTTCAAGTCCATTTAAAAACCAGCCAGTCCCAGCCAAAGGCAGTGGGTGTGATTCTGCACTGCTATAAGTTTGCACGCATGCAGTTTGTATCAGGCTCTGGATTTCTCCACTGGTTAGAAGCAATTTGTCTTTCACATTCCTCTTCATTTGCCCTGCCTCAGAGTTTACATTTAAAAATAAACCCACAAATGACTAAAGTAGTAATTTGTCATGTGGGGTTATGGTTTGGTATTCCCTGGTTTTTTCCCCCAAAGGACAAAATTGCCACAGCTGATATTGGCTGTTAGATTGAAAATTTTTGTGCTATCTAAGAGGAATAAAAGCCAAATACCAATTAAGTCACTTTGGAAGCACACAAATGTGTCTAAGCTTCTGTGCTGATGAAGCTGACCAGACAGTTCTGCAGATTTGTCTCTCTGTGTCACAGTCCTGCTGCTGCGCAGCAGAGAATTGAAGTGGCAAAACCTGTACTGTTGACCAACAGACCAAATACTTGTTACACCATTATATTGAAGATTTATAGTCTAAGAAAACTAGGCCATAATAAATTAATGTCTTTCTGTAGTTAGGTAGGAGGAGAGGTTTGAATCCTGAAAATATCAGAATACTAGAGGGACATAAATGTAGTGATCTCAGAGAAAAATCTCACTAATGGTCTCTACTGCCAGTCAGAAAATAATTGCAGAGAAAACACTGGGTTAAGGTGCAGTAGGGTAAAAAAATTATATTTAATTAAATAAAGAGGTTATTTCTCAGAGTAATCTGAACACTGATTCCATCCAGACTATGAATAAACAGTTACAGAAAAAAGGCCTTTCTTAAACTGCATAAAAAAGGAAAAACTTAAACTTTAAAGTCTTGTTTACAGATTTTGAAAATACAAAATATGGGAAATTACAGTTAATCAAAAACTATTTCAGTTCTAGAATCACAGCCACTCATAGCAGAAATGAATCTCACTGGTGATCTTATTCCTGTAGACACAGGATGAGCTTCTGCTCATCAGCTTTTAACTGCCAAGGTAGGAATGTTGTGTAAGGTGTCCTTCTAGGCTGTCTTTAGAGTAATGGCCAGCACCTCTAGAGTCCATTTCTTCACATCTATTAATGTCTTCTAACATATAGTCATCTAATATCTAGAAATACATGGAAGGAATTCCTCAGGGACATCTCTTTCTTCATTTACAGTAGAGGGAATTAAGTCTCTGCTGAGAGCAGATGCTTGCCTGTTAAGTTGTTAGAATTGAGTGTGGCGGTTGCTATCCATGACATCCCTCATCCCTTGAAAGGATGAAATGTGGGATGGGACTGTACTAGGCTGTTTGCAGAGATAATGGCTGTGTCTACATTAGTATTTTAGCTCACAGTGGGACTGTATTTCTCCTTCAAATCAGCCCCGTTAACTATGTCGTGTTTCACATTGTAGAGCAGTCTTAAGGTGTACAAAGTGTGTATCTTTCTGATGAAGTTAAGTGAAAGATACACTCCTAGACAGCATCTAAACCACAATTTACAGCTAGTCCAAAATAGCCCCCCGAACATGTATACAGTGAATGTCAGGGCCTCAGCACCAAGTGTTTTGCTCTGCAGAACCATTCCTATTAGGCTGCACTGCTTGCCAACACATACAAAGACACCTGATTCAAATCAACTTCATGTTTCAAACTTGCCTCTTAAAAATACAAAGTAAGTATGATGGAGATTTTATGTAAGTATGAAGGAGAAAATAACAAAACTATACACCATGGAATAAAGGTTGTAGTCATGCTGTTCGGGTTGCAGCTGAGTAAAATGAAGGGCCTGTTGATCCAAAACTCTCTCAGTTTTTTTTTACTGCTCCTATGCCAAAGGTTGCCATTCTCTCATTTTGCATAACTTAAAAGGGTGTTTGTTCTCTTGACATGTTTTTTTCATAATAGGTCAGTTTGATTTAAACACTCTAATAGTGAGGCCTGAATTGTGTTGTCACCCATCAACATAAAAATCCTTCAGTAAACAATCTCATCCCTCAAAACCATGTAAGATTATCTTAAAAATACATAAGATCTTTAAAAACTATATTTTTATTTACCTGCTGTGTTTTGTGCCTTTGTGATTCATGTTGGCAGGTTTCTGGACAACAGTGGTCCTGAGAAAATACCCATTTTTCCAAATTCAAGCTGATATTTTCAAGTAATCACTGGCTTGAGCAGCCAAAGTTTAAGCAAGCCTTTCAGTTTAGTGTAACTTTACAGGCAGGTTTCAAAACATCACAAAACCCCGAACTCTGGCTATTCTCCTGAACTGATTGTCCCTGTGCCGCAGTCCTATTAAGCCTGTCATCTGGGGAATTTCTTGTGTGGGTAATGCAAATATGTGAAGGAGAAGAAAGTCTGTGCAGTGTGGTCTGTTGGAATACTGGTTTTCCAGGCCATTTTATGAGACTGGGCTGAGACTGTTAAGTCTCTGAAGCCAAAGCCTAAGGCAGTTCTCATTGCATGCTGGAACTTTTTTTGGAGTGTTTTGGCTGATCATGGCAATAGTCTTACTACTCTTGGTTTTCTAATAAGAATTATAAAATATTATAGGCTGGCTGATTGTTTAGTTATTTGTATTTAAAAAGACAATCTGGTTTTAATCATTATTAAAAAAAGAAAAAAGGATACTGGGAATTACTTCTGATTTTCATCAGTTGTGCCCATGTTGCATTTTTAAACATTTCAGGAAAAGTGATATTATTATAGGAATGGTGTTTATACAGACACTCTTAAGTTTTTTTTAAACAACTGTGCTGTGTCTTAAATGGCAAGAAATTTTATCTAGCACATGCCAAAAGCATGCTGAAGATTTTTCCAACAGTTCTGATTCATCTTCTGGAATTCAGTTTTCTTAGAGATACAATATAGACAATAATTTTATTAAGTCAGCTGTTTTAATATTGAATGCAGTAAAGAGATTTTTCTTCTAGAACCCTCAGCACAACTGTTTCTGCATTGTAAAGCCAAACAAGACTGATTACTGCCAGAATTAATGAACCTTTCTATACCCATATGCCATATACACTGTAATTCATCTGCAGTTTAATCACTAACTAAAAATTTAGAACAGAGGCAAAACTCAATTAAGAGATTCCTTGCAGGCTTGTGTTCCTATGTCTAACCCTTACACAGAAACCTGGATGACGTGAAGCTTCCACAAACATACACATTTTGTGCAGCCATTGCAGAACAGGATGAGTGCAGAGTGAAGGGAAGGCAGACTGTGCTGCTCTGCCGGGACCTCTCACATGGGACAGAGCTGAGCAAAGCCTCAAGCGCACACTGCAGTGCCAAGGGAATGATTACTTCGAGCAATTTTCCTTAGCAATACATACTTCACCTTTAAAACTTGCACAGGTTCTGTGAAATTAAATAAATCCACTACATTTTTATAAACATTTCTTACAAATATTTGTTCATGGGATAGATTAAGTCCTGTGTTCTGAGGGACAGAAATAATCTCTGTACCACTGACAGAAGATCCTCAGAAAAGTGGCTGGGAGCTTTTCTAGGAGGAATAGGAGGAAGTGTGGGTCACTGTGGGTCATTCAGAAAAATGTTTGACCCTAATTTTGCCTTCTTATCTGTAGATATCGAAGTATTCTACAAAATAAAACAGCTATGTTAACATCATTTCATACCTAGGAAATGGAGGCACAGAAAGCTAACACAGCTTTCCTGAAACCTGATGACAATTTGGTGGGAGAGCTGCAAAGAGAACCCCCATTTAAGGACTCCCACTTCTGTGCCCCATCCACAGAAATGTGCTGCCTCCCAGTGCTGTCTAGATATACCAGGCATCTGTGGAGCTGTATTTTTAGCCCTGATATTCTCTTTGGCTGGAACTGGGCCATGAAGATTCACAGTAAACTAAGGACTGTAAATATCCCTCAGACTTTATGGGAGGAAAACTGGCATAATGTCAAAGCAGAACAAGCACTTTCTTAAATTTCAGTTTTGTTAACTACTGTCATACTTGAAAGATTTCCCTGAAAAATAAGAAAGAACCAACCAGCTGCAGCATGTTGTAAACAAGCAAAAATTAGAAAGGAGAATTTCTGCAGACTTTATCATGTTATGGCAACAAAATATTTAAAGAACTACAAATCATGGAGGTTTCAGGGCTTTTTCAGACTTAATGACTTATGCTGGTCATTAAGTCATCAACAAAAAGTCTTTTCATTTCCCAGTAATACTGTAAATATTTGTTTTCTCCCAACCCGTTTTGTCGTAGGGGAAGATCACACATCCCCATGTATTTCAGATGCATAGGCCTTTCTCAAAATTACACTACCACTAAAATGTTAAGGCTCCATAGGGTCTTTTCAAAATGCAGAACCTCTTTTTATTATGTTTTTGAAGTGTCTTTTGACCTGTGTTGATCCATAGCAAACAGGCTTATTCTAAGGTGACATAAAATTCTGTAATGCTGAGGTCTTCTGGAAGGGTGAAAAGAAAGACCTTAAGATGAAAGAGGTCAAGCAGGACATATGTGACCGTCATCTTGTGTGTGTCATGGCAGCATTAGTCCTCAAGGTCATGAGGATTAGTTGTCTCCTGGAAGCACATAACAAGAAGTCCTGGAAAAGGGGAGAAAAAATGCAGAGTTCTCCTACATCCTCAGTGATTTCCAAGTGAAATGCCAAGGAGAATCAGAATGGTGCACTGTCTTTGGTGGGACATTGTATGGGTTCTTTGAGCATGCTTTTGCCATATTACAGGGTTGCAAGGTACAGCAGTTGGTTTGCCTGTAAGCTGATGACTCCATGTCCCTCAGTCTGCTGTTTTCTGAGTTGAAGAATTTTCCCCAGTGAATTAGTGCTCTAAATTAGTTTTTCTGAGACACTGGACCAGTGTGATTAGCATTCACTTTGCACAGGAAAGAGCTTGGAGAGCTTCTGCATTCGTTTTGCTTTTCTCTTCACTCCAGACACTATTCCTTCCACTTAGCAGTCATTCCCATGGATGCCATTCATTTCTGATTGACCCAGGAGAACTTCCCAAACCATGGCTTGCAGGCAGTATATTTCCCATGAAATCCTCCTGCATTACTTGCAGCCAAAACATTAAAATGTACCAATAAGGAAAGGTAAAACTGATATTGCCTTCAGTGCGTTATTTTCTCAGTCTTGTTGCCAGATGATAACAGGCCACTAACAAGTAGTTTCTTAAGAAGAACAACTTCAAGCATCTGAAGAAGTCCCAGGGATATCAGAGGAAAACCACAAGCATTCTGCTAACTCTGAGTTATGGGGTCAATACAGGTCTTAATCTGGGCAGCATGTGAAAATGCTGCCAGTGAAGAGAACAATTTTTGCTACAACACTTTATTAATATTTAATGTCTGCATTTTATCACTGCAACCGTAGGAAGGTAATTAAATTGTTACTGTAATGTAGAAATTTATGGTGACCCTTCTTTCTGTATGTTAAGTCAGTAGGCAAGGAGGACAATATTAAACCACATGGTGCTTTTGGACCACTCACTGTTAACAGCAGTGTCTTTCCATCTCCTCTCTCCTCTCCTCTCCTCTC
>VZTE01004907.1:173490-204570 GCA_013397775.1 Eulacestoma nigropectus | reverse complement strand
TTCCCCTCCCCTCCCCTCCCCTCCCTTCCCTTCCCTTCCCTTCCCTTCATCTCCCTTTTATTTCAGAATGAGGTGGCAATGCTTCTCAAGCCAATATCAGAGAAGATTCAGGAAATCCAGAACTTCAGAGAAAGGAACAGAGGAAGTGAAATGTTCAACCACCTCTCAGCCGTCAGTGAGAGCATCCCTGCCCTTGGGTGGATAGCAGTGGTGAGTGACACATGGGATGGTTGGGAGGGCTGTAAATAGGCTTCTGGATGGTGCAGCCCAGGATAATTCCAAATCTTGCAGAGCTCTGCAGTCTCATCTGTATGGTTCTTCAGTCTACTACACCCAGTAAGGTAATAAACCTAGTATGTCAGGGGAGGTGTCTGACTAATGTTTTACTTCCTCTCTCCTTCTGTTGTTTCCTGCTACCATGGGGTGATGGTCCTAGTCTCCTAAACCAGGCCCTTATGTCAAGGAGATGAATGATGCTGCTACCTTTTATACTAACAGGGTATTAAAGGACTACAAGAACAGGTATGTTGCCAAGCTCCAGTATCCACTAGCCAGAGAACAGAGCATTAACTGTACCAGTAGGGTTCACAGTGCTATCATGGAAAGTATTTTGTAAACTAAAAATAAAACCTTCTTGCAGTAGTATAGTTTTCCCTCCTCACCTCTGACCTGCAGCATGCTGCAGTGACAATGGCAGCAGCATTAGCAGTGCTGGTTTTCACTCTCTGCGTATTTTAAGATTATTTTTAATTTTTCTGGCATTCCAGCATCCTGAGCTTATATGCAAATGCCTGTTTACATAGCAACGTGTGGCTAGCTGGCTGCTGTGCATCCTCCTCTCCTTTGTGCTCCCATACTGTTGCTGTTCTTGCTCTTGGCTTGAAAATGTGTATTTAGGTGGTAGATATATAGAGCTTCAAATTCCATAGCTCCTAATTTGATTTTTCTCTATATCACTGCACTGTTCCTAAAGAGCACAAGGAATTCACAAAAAAAGTTCCCTGAATGATATCCTGTTCCTAAAGAGCACAAGGAATTCACAAAAAAAGTTCCCTGAATGATATCTGTGAGCTGATGGAGAAAGAGAAAATTATACAGCTCCTTCCTATGCCCTCTTTGAAAAGTCATGTGTAAATCCTGTTGATTTGGTGCTTTTGAAGGCCAGATTTTGGCTCTTGATTTTTATATCCCAGTGAAGAACAGCATTTGCTATTGAATTTTTCCTCTTTAGTGAGGAAAGCTTTAAATATTAAAACCTTTGGCATGTATTTCTATTTCTTGTATATGTATAAATATATATTATATGCTATATATAGTATGTTGTTTTATATATACTATATATTATTCCTAAAACCTTAGTTTACCTACTGAAGGTAGTAACTGATGCTGGGGTAACTGATGATTTTTACAACATAGCATCAGTACTTATACTGGAGAAAAAGAATGTCTCATGTAATGGTAAAAATAGAGTACATTATTTAGGTATTTAATTCTTCTTTTAATGAGGAATCCTTTTCCTATTTTTCACTGAATCAGACCACAATGTCTTCCAAAGTATGGAAGGCTGTCCCTTGACTTCAGTAGGCTTTGGATTAAACCTGTTGACCCAGGTCCTCCGCATTATTAAGGATCAAATTCCAAAGGAAATAAATAGAAATTAGACACACAAGTCCTTGTAAGCACCCAGTCCATAGCCATCGCTATTAACTAATAATTTGTTATAACTGAGGACTTCATCTTAGAAGCAGCTTCTCTCTACATATTTCCTGGTTTTGTTTATAGTCCCATTGGAGGACTAACGATAACGATTCTAAAGCCAACTTGTGACTTGTACTTTAAAAATTCTTGATATATAAATATTTTAGTCTGATGACTGTAACATGATCCAGTATTGCCCTGGCCACATTTGAACATGGCAGCCAGAATATCTTACAGAACCCATGGGTATTTAATTTTCTAAAGTTCAGCACCCTGAAACTGAGTCTGGGTACCTGCTGCACAGCTTAATATGCCTTTAGTGCTTCATCAGTTGATTTTGAGCCTGAGCAGAATGGTGACACACACTTCTAGCAGGAAGCACTCTCTGCTAGAGGCATCCTTTGCCCTTGTTTGTCCTCTGGAAGGATCTAGAAGCTTTCCAGTGTAGTAGACTTCAGTCTTTGCAGCACAGGGCTGGTTGGCTGCCTGCTAACTGATTTGTCCATGGCTTTAAGGCAGACGTTGGGTTTTACCTGCTTTAAGTAAGAGCAACAATGCTTTCTGTTTTTAAGTATAGTCACACATACTTGTCTCTGTTTTTACAGTGACACACGCCATGTTGATTGGGTGAAGTCATATCTGAACATCTGGTCTGAGCTTCAAGCTTATATCAAAGAGCATCACACCACAGGTCTCACCTGGAGTAAAACTGTAAGTACTCTTTCTTTCTTCAGGAAGAACCATAAAATGCCAGTAACCAGTTTGTCTTTTAATGCGGGTCATTCACTCAGAAAAAAAAGATACCTAGGCCAGGAACAGAAGTCATGGTCCATGGATTTCCCAACCAAGCCAATAAAAGTTTGAAATAAAGGTGATGTTCAGGCCATTGTGGTACAGGTTTGGAGGAAGAGGGAAGAATTATTTGGTATGATTATAGCCATAACCCTCAGCTGCAGATGGTGAGGAGAGGCAGACACAATTCTCCATGCCTGTAGAAGGTAGGAACAAGACAAAATGTGAAAAATTGAAGGACATGTCAGACTAAAGGAAAACTGAGGGAACATGACATGGAAAGGAGAAGAATGGTGGGAAGAATCTGAACAAAGGGAGAGATTTAATAACAGGAAAGAGAAGGACAAGGGATAAATAACAATTTATTACTTTGTAGATGTCTAGCTTTATAAAGTTGTTATATTAGACATACAGAAATAACTTCTGAAATACAGAGAGAAAGAGCAAATACAGCTGCATGCCTAATTATTTATGTTCCTTATATAAGCTGCTTCTGTGTGTTACGTCTGAGATGCGTAGAAAGATGATAGCAATGAATATTTTTCTCTAAGAGAGGTATAAACATGAACAATTAATCTTCTGTTGGGTATAAATGTGAGAGTTTATGTCCACTGTCTGCATTGATGCAGTGTCCTATATAATTTAAATAATGTGCTCATGTTTATTATCGGAATAGGAGAACTGCAGAAATATATTAAAAATGTAATCAGCCTGCTCTTTACTGATATCATCTCCTAAACATACGATATACTTGCTTGTGCAGTCTTTCACACCAAATTTATAATTTCTTTTGCATACACAAATATCATTATTTTTAATTGAATGGCTATTCAGAAGACTAATACAGGCCACAATTTAGTTCTCAAAACAAACAATTTTAAGAACTTGGGAACATAGGGAAGTGAAGTAGAACTTTAAGATTAATGGCCTTCCAATCCAGACCATTCTGTGATTCTGTGAAATGTAGTTTAACATGGAATAAGAGCTGGAACACCTTTCCTGTGAAGACAGGCCAAGAGAATTGGAGATTTTTCGGCCTGGAGAAGAGAAGGCTTCATAGAGACCTTTTTGCGACCTTTCAATATATACAGTGGGCTTGTGAGAAAGACTGAGAAAGTCACTACTAAGGCTTGTAGTGACAGGACAGGGGGCAATAGTTTTAAATTGAAAGACTGAATATAAGGAAGAAATTCTTTACTTTGAGGGTGATGAGACACTGGCACCAGTTGCCCAGAGAAGTTGTAGATGCCCCATCCCTGGAAGTGTTCAAGGCCAGGTTGGGTGGGACTCTGATCAATGTGGTCTATGAAAGGTGTCCCTGCCCATGGCAGGGGGTTGGAACTGGATGATCTTTAAGGTCCCTTCCAATACAAACCTTTCTGCGATTCTGTGGTACCTGGAAAAGTTGCTTTGTCTCTCCCTCTATGGAAGTTGTAACCATGTAAGAGAATGTATGTTACTTGTGCTCAGCAACAGACTGCAGCTTTCTCTTCATACCCCTCATGAGACATTGTACAAGGCCTGTCAGTACTCAAGTATTCAAGTGCAAGGTCAAACACAGGAGAGAACCATGATCTGCGTGTACTTAGTCTGAAGCAATGCAAAAATATTTGAACATGATAATTAGAAGACTGTGATTATTTGCTCCTTTGTAGGTTTCTATAGTAAAAAATCTAAACATTAAACATAATTCCTTTATTTAGTACAAAATTTCACACTTGCTACATCCTATTCTATTATGATCGGTGAATGTGAGACGAGCTAATGATTTTTTAATTATTATTACATAAGGAAAAGGAATTGTAGTACCACATTAGCTGAATTAGCCTGAGAATCTGGGATAAAATTCATTCTGTTAATACAGAAGAAGAGTAATCCTCACCTTTAATAGAACTTCACAAGTATGAAAATAATGTTATAAAAGGTTTGTTGCAGCCATTGGATCAAACACGAGGAGCTCTCAGTGCTGGTGAGTACTGGTAATCTTACTCAGAAGTGTAGCTGTTGCAGATTATATTTGACTGGTCCTAAAACCAGTAACTCAGCCATCATGTCTTTATATTTCTCTGTCTTCAGCTGTCCAAGAAATTGCTGAAATCTAGGTGTGACTTGTTTATTTATATTAAGCACAGTTTCCTGCCAACAGTGCTCATTCCATCATACATGATGAGCCCATCACTGCATCTGAAGTACTGATTTCACTTCACTTTGGATATCACTCATATCTGGAAGTTGTCTTTGAAGTATGGCTCATTTAAATTATCCTTTATGTGACATGAGTCTGAAAGATTAAATTGTCAACTCATTTTTATGTATGTATATATTTTTTTAAGTTCTACTAAATGTGAGTGTAAGAAAATTAGAATCCAGTAAGTTAGCAGGTTGTTTAAATAGCTTAAATGTTATTTAAATATTTCTATGAAGCTTGGTAACAAATACATTCCAGAAAGCAGCAAGTTGCTCTAGTGATAATTTCATTTTTGTTATATATTTTGAAGTGAGAATGAAAGTCACAGATTCACGTTGTGTGAAGTTAAGCATAAAGGTCTGCAGAATCAGGGTCTAGACAGAAATACGAGATATATATAAAAGCTGTAGATATATTCCAGACACAGTAGTTAATCATTGCACACAGCAGCTTCCACTTACATGCATAAAAGGAAAAAAGGAAAAAGCAGTAGTTTGGCAAGGCGTTAACAAAGTGGAACATTTATGAAAGGTAGACATTGGTGTAGAAATTATATTTTATTATAGAGGGAAAGAGAAAGAGAGAAATGTCTCAGGGCGTGTAAGTACAGATTTAAAAGTGTATTATACCGACAATTTACCCTTCATATCTGCACAAGTCAACAAAGCAATGCATGAAGTTTCTATAAAAAGCTCTTAAGTAGCACATTTGGATATTTCTAACGAGAGTGAAGAGTCAGGAAGAATATTAACTACTGCTTCTCTCCCAACTGTATTCTCATAGCTTGAACTCCAACAAAACCCCAGGAGCATCAGCCTAGATCAGAGGGTTTCCTATGCTTGGGTTTCCAAAAAGAAGGGAACAAGTTTTTTTGTTGGCACTTGGCCCCCTAAGCTACAGGTGCTCTATACTGTGATGTGCACATTTATGGCCATGCAATATCCCAAAGCTGTGCCATTTCCAGCCCCCCGTACCCTTCCATCAAGCTGTGCAGGGCAGCTGCAGCCAGCCTTGGAACAGATCACTAGTGCCTACAGGAAAGTGTTCCTGGCTCTGGCAGCAAGCATACAGGCAGACACTTTAGATGAAGGAGAAAGAAACATCTTAATAAATTAGAAGACAGACACAAAAACGGGTGCAAAAGGTTGAAATACTGTCCATGCAGTCACTTCTGACAATAACAGTTATCTCTATCTGCTTTATAAAAAGTTTGTGATAAAAACAGATGTTTATGGACTTTTGGTTCTAACACAGTTCTCTCTTACTCACTTTGACTTTGGTTCTGCCAAGATGTGTGACAATATTTTACTTCCTAAGGGCACCCTACTGAAATGTGCAAGACTGTGTGAGGAGAAAGCCAAGGAAATAGTGAAGAATATAGTGTATTTAAGAATACACTTAGAAAGAAATAATGTCATTAAGGACCTTTAGACTTTTGTGCATCTGAACCCCTTTTGCTACTCATGTGGAGTGGTGGTACAAAACTGGACTAGACTATGTAAATTGGCATTTCAAGGCATGATGAATATGGTTAGGGTATTTGTTGTACTGTGCTCACAGAAGAAAAGTGCGTATGTAAAATATGTATGTTTGTGAGCAAGATTGTCCCAGAGAGTGAAAGTTCCATGTATTTTCACCATGATCTGAAGTAGTCATTTTCATTGATTGACTGCACATATGTCAGAGAAAATATGCTTGTCAGTGGAAGTCAGATGGGCCTACAGTATTTCCTTAAAAGTGTAATTTTGTAGTTCATTATCTTGAATGCAAAGTATCCTTCTGCCTCTTACACCCCGTGGTGAGTGGCCACTCAACTATACTCAAAACATCTCAATTTAGCTATCTTGACAATGGGAACAATGGCAATTACCACCCTAATGGATTTTTTTTTTTTAATTTGCTATCAGATATGACACTCGGATGTCAGTGATTCTTAGGAAAAAGCTGTCGTTCCAATGAAATATTTTAAGTGCCCAGGGTAGCATTTAACCTATGCAGTAATTGTCATTTTTGCTTGCTACAGCTTTCTGTCTTTAACAAGCAATCCACAGCTGTAATAGTGACCTGTCTTTTTTCAGTTTTTTCTGATAAAGAGCAAGTGCCTTTTTTTCCTTTTTTTCCTTCTTAAAGAAGGGATTCTATTGAAGCATGCCTCTTTCTACCCTCTGCTTTTTTTGGTGATGCAAATAAATGAACAGCTGTAATACAAGCTCACAAGAATGCCTGATAAAAAGTTTGTTTGCTACAAGGCCTACATGAGTAATCTGGGGGAAGTGAAACTTCTGCTCCTGTTCCTGCAGGTTAACCTTGCAGCAAGAAAACAACCTGTAATAATGAAATTGCTGTAGTTTTCCATATATCAAATAAGTGTTAAGACACAAATCTTTCTCAAGAATAATTGTCTTGAATGTTTCAGTTGTAGGTGGATCTATACTTAACTTTTTGTTCTTTGCATACAATTGTAATTTAGGACAGATTTTGCCAGCATTTTTATTTACAAACAGGAAATATTTACAAACTAGTAGTAAATTTCATTACAGTATTTAGTTTCTAATATAGAATTTCACTCAAGTGATGAGTGAAATCCTCCCCCCCTTTATGAATCAAAACAACTTAGGATGAAGTCTGCACATCTTTAAAAGCAGTTGAGATTTATTTAAATCCTGTTTCCATTGAAGCCAGTATCTTCAAGTCTTTCTTTTTCCTGAAATAGCATTTTAAAAAACGTTTATTACTCCTTAGATAGTACTCTAAGAACATTCTTTAAAAGCTGAAATTCTCCACAAGCTCCACACCGAGAAGTACCGTCATAATTCCTACATTAGCCTAATTGAGTGCAATTATACTAGTCTCAGTGCAAACCTTGGGCATTTTATTCTAGTCTAAAATAATCACCTCCAGACATTTTCTTATAAAATAGCCCTGCCTCTCTCCTGTTCTATCGAAACACTTTCCTGTAATATACCGTCTCTGTACATATTGATGTGAACAAGCTGCAAAAGACCAACTTCTGCAAGCAAAAGCCTCCTATTATCTGTCCAGTATCTCTTCTATGCTGTGTTTAGTTTGACCTACTTATCAAGCAGCCATTGTCTGAGCCACTTCACTAAAGCTAAAGGTCAAAACTGTAGTGCCAAATTCCAGCCACAGCCACAACTGCAATCCCAGAGGCCTTATTCAGAGAGAAGTAAGGGCAGCATAGATATACCAATTTAAATGCCTGTATCTTGGATAAGATGTAGACATTTCCACAGTGCTCAGTTTTTCTGTGATAGCCTTTTCTCTCCTTTTCTGTATACCTTCCATTCCTTTTTCTACCTTTCCCCTTCCCTATTCCCGTATACATTTTCGTTGAAAAAAAATTGCATCCTTTAGTTGCAAGTGTTTCTCTCTCAGAGAATAGACAGTGTTCTGGTTTTTGGTACAGGATTAAAAAACTGGCCATCCTGGCACCTCTACAATAGTTGCCTCTTTGATGGAGACTGCCTCAATTACATCCCTGTCCCTTTGAAAGAAAGTATTTTTACTCTCTTATTCCAACAGTGGCTGAAAATATTTGTCTTTACTGTATATTGATAGTGTTCTCTTAACTTTGACCAAGCACCATTCAGACACGTTGAGGGAAAACCTGGGTGAGGCATGCAGCCTAGTTCTGGTGGAAAAGGGAAAGGACAAAGAAAGTTGAAAGTACACAAAGGAAAGAGAAAAGGAAAGGTACATCTATTAAAACATTACTATCTTGCTAAAGGGATTGGTCTTCTTTTTAACCAGTTTTTTATATAAGTAAAAGATGGTCTAATCTGCCTGGTAGAGCACATTACTTGTTGGCAATTACATTATCATATAGTTCTCAAATGATTTAGAAGACCGTGGCTGTGTAAAACATTTCTGGTTGGGTAACTCTGAAGATGTAAGCATCATTTTAAATCCTGAACAGGTGATGAACAGCAAAAGTATATTACGGGGGGCTGCAAAGCTTGAAAACTCTACTGATAAATAATTCTGCTGAGACTCAGTAACAAGAAAAGAACCTGGCCTGGTTTATGTTGTTTTGTGTTTTAACTAACAAAGATTACAGGCCCTGTAAGTCAGCTGTTTCATCCAGTAAATTGCAGCTCTCAGGGCAGCATAACCCCTTGCAGACAGGTGGCTTAAATAGGGTAGGTAATAGAACTGTTGTGCTAAGCTACTTTTACACAAAAAACACCTTAACAAGAGCTCTGTGCCCATGAGTCACAGTCCACCTGTTCCCAGAGGTTGATATGTGATATTCTGAGCTTCACAATTCTTGTCTTTGGCTGTGCATATGTATGGGAAGAACAATACAGAATGCTGTAATCATTTTAGGTGTGAAACTAAGATTACTATAAAGGGGGAGAAAACAGGGATATCCTTCCTTTTTTTTTTTTTTTTTTTTGAGAAGAATGTATTCCCCATTAGGATTCTTGTTTGTCTGCTGCCATGAAAAGAAGGCTTTTCAATAAATTAAGGGAGGGATTTCATGACTTCTCTCTAAGCCACCTGTTGCTTCAGCTGCAAATAGATACTTACCTCTTAATAGGAATCACTAATGAAATAGGTACTATATATCATGCACGTGCATATATCATTTATTTATATGCATTATATAGATGTTTATAATCTTCTGATTCTGAGTAAAATCAACCATTTCAGCTAGAAGAAATGCATTGTTCAGATGCTCCACAGCAGGTTCCCAGCACGAGAACTTTGTTCCCCTCAGTTTCCGTGCTGCACTGTGTCAGCCGAAAGCTGGATAAACACAGAGGAACGTTGCGGGTGTTTGTACAGGGTCTGGCACATAAGCCACTCATATCCCCAGAGATAGGAGCCTCTGACTAGGGCTTCTTGCTGCTGCAGTGCTACAGATATAGTAACAGTGACATGGAAGGCTAACCCAGGGAGTTGTTCAGCAAGAACAGCTCAGGAAATAGTAACATCTGTGATAAGACATAAAAAGAAATTCTTACTGTCTCTCAGTATCTGGGTTCAGACCTGAAGACACGTCAAGCTGCATATGGCCACCAAAAATTAGTGACAGTATGGCATCCAGAGCACTTGTGTTATATATGAACAGCGTTTTATTTCTCTAACAAGATTGGCTTTGCCCTGTGGTGTGGGAGAAGGAAGCCTTTAGGAGAAGTGTGTTTAACAAGGCCCAACTTCTCAAAAGCAAAGGGCGACACTCAGCTCTACTGTAATTTCAAGGGAATTAAATGAGATTTGAGATCAATTAATTTCAACGAGGCAGCTATCTCAACATAAAGAGTCATTTCTTTCTTCCAGCGAGCCAGTTAGGTGAGAAAAAGAAATGTACCTCACCCTTCTGTCAGTTGTACAAGATGAAGGTAGAAATACAACATGTTTTGAGGCTGTACCACAGTGCTGCAAACCCTTGCACAGTGACAACGCATGTATCAGACCCAGCGCTGCGAGCAGCATCAGGCACTGTCACTAGAGAAAGCTTCTCTGCCACAGTCAGTGGGAGGCCCTTGGGCCTCTCTGCAGATGGCTTGGGGCTATCCAGCAAGGAGCAAACCCTGACCCATTCCTGTTATCCCATTTAGAGCATGGTTGGAGGCTGAAGACAATTTTTTTCCCCTGAGAGGAAATTTCTGGAATGTTTTGTCCCTTACAGAGCTCTCAGTACATGGTCACAGGGCCTACGTCTCCTGTTCCTGATAGGACCTTACTCAGAAAATTACATTTTCCTCCCTTTCAAAAAGCTCCAGGAGCAAGGTTTAAAGCACAAGGTCACTATGATGCAAAGCTAACAGGTTAAAAGTTACAGCTTACTTTTTTGTTACATTTTCACAAAGGACGGACGACTCTATCTGTTCCCCTGATAATTCTTACTAGGGGCATATTTGTAAATGATGGAAAAACAACAACACCAACATGTTAAAGGGAGCAGTCAGCTATCAGTATAACTTGACGTGGTGTCTATAGACACCACAGCACTGAGAACAGCAGCTGTTGCTGAGGCCAACAGCTGAAATAAAAGAGGAAGAAAGGCGGCTTGCAAACAACCGCCTTTTACTGGTCCAAATGGCTCCTAATACTCTTTGTGTAAAGACACACTCTTGTTAACATCTGTGTGAAGTTAATCTGAAGAGTTGTTTGCAAATAGCAAAGCTGCTGAGCACCTGCTGCTTTAGGATAGATGAACTTTTGTGGGCATGTAACATGCTATTTTATTCGCAGCAGCTCTCACAAACACCACCCTGTACAGAATAGAAATGAATGGACTTTGTGAAGGACACTTTTGTTGAAATTGGATAGGACTATACACAAGTATTACCAGATACCAGAACAGTTTAAGAGCCTGGTTCAGAAATATTCTAGAGCCTGAGGAATGAAGTGGTCTTAGAAGAGTAACTAAGGAAAGCAAAGTAATTGCCAGTGACTGAGGTTGGTAACTTGGAGGTTTATTTCTGAATAGATGGCAAAATGAATTTTAAAAAACATTTCTGGAACGACTTCACTTGGCTAATTTTTAAGCTACCCTTTACATCAGTGTGTTGAGTGCAGCACAGTTCCCATCTTCCTGGCACACAGGGAATGCAAGAAGTGAAATGTGTTTTCTGCATTTCCAGTTCACTTTTGTGTTTTCTGCCCCCTATTGAGAGTTTCCGTGAGCCACTCTCCCACAAAGAATTTCACATCACTTCAATCTTTGTTTGATTTCAGTTAGGTACATCCAAAAGGCAAAGAAAAGAAGACTGCAGCCAGAGTAAGACTGTACCCCTCTTCCCAGCAGGTCTGTACGCCCTCTCATTGGTGAGACTTGTCTCTCTTTTCCATGCCATTTTGATTCAGTGGGGAATGGTCCTGCTGGAGGAGTCCATGCTGTAAGATGGGAGATCTACAGTGGAGCAATTAAATCCTGTACTTTAATGACCTTTTGTCCTGTGATTTGTCCTTCAATTTTGCCTGGCCTAATTTATGACTGAAATTGTTTGCAGTTTCCAGAATGGCCCTGGATGTTGAAAATAGCATGCTACAGTATCAGCTAGCTTGTGTAGCTGTAACTCGGGTCTTAAACGAGACAAGATTTGCCATGCAGGAGAAAAGTTAACAACCAGGGTTCAGTGTGTCTTTTATTTCTGTGACTGCACAAAAATTAGGAGGAAAAGTGGGAAGGGTGACAGAATCTCAGGTATCTTCACCTTGTAACAGCTTCTATGTTCTTAGTTAGATCTAAGTCAAAATCTTTTGTGCTCGGTGAAGATAACCACTGACTTTGGTGGAGGGCCCAGGCTTGTAAAGAAAAGAAGAGGCATTGCGTGAGTGGAATGAATACATTTTTTCTTGCTTTTGAAACCCACTTAAAGGACTGGAATGTCTCCACTCCTCAGGTCAAGAATTGAGATTTTTGAGTAGACATGTTTTTTTCATCAGTCCTGCTCTAGAAGGAAAAAAGCTCCTAGTTTCCCAGATCCTTTCCTGTATCTTCTCTTTCTTGAAAAGTAAGTATGACAACAATCTCCAGTCATACAAAACCATGTCCAAACTTAACTGATGTATTTAAAATCCTTCCTTTTATCTGTACTTTGAGAAGATAGTTCTTTCAGAGTTCTGGGAGAGAGATTATCCACCTCCACAGATAAACCCCTCTGAGTTTTACTTCCATCTCATTACATGGATATTCCCATACTTCAGTTGCCATTTGGGAAACTGCCTTTGATGCACTACTCAGCAGCATTATTTGAGTATGGAGTGTCCTGCATGATCTGTGATGGCCTTGAGTTTGATACTTGAAGCAGAGAGACTGCCAGAGTGACCCACCACTCTGTGTTGTATGCAGAATACACAGATAACTTCCAGAACTTTTTTCTCTAATGCATCTTTGCAGCCTTTGCACAGTTTAGATGATGTTAATTCTAAATGGATGTGTGAGTCTTACACAAGTTTCTGGAAAATCACAGCATTGTATTGATAGGCAGGTGGAAGCAGTAGCTATTTTTGAGAAATCAGATGTCAGTCTGGAATTTGGCAAGTGGATTTTCGTCTCAGACTAAAAGTTATTAGCCACTACCACTACTGCTATTAATTGCCTTTCATAAAGCATACGTAATTCATAACTGCATGTTCACATTGTGAATGATGAGTGCCATTTCTGGGTATCTGAGTATTTTAAAAAGCCCTGCAAATGCAATGTTCATAATTCTGGATAACCGGGGCATAGTGGATTCAGTTGCTATGGTTGCAGGCAACAGAAAGGGAAGATCTGAATTCCACCTCAGGCAGCAATAACTGATTGTGCCACTAAATCCACTTAAATTCTTTTTTTTTAAATTACAATAATTCACAGTTCTGCTGACTCTGCTGCAGGTAACTTCACTGGTGTTAGCAGAGGCAGGGAACGGGCATTATAAATTGAGGGCCCAGTGTAGAAGTTGTCCCCAGCCTAAAACAGTAACCTATAACGAGGAAGTATGTAAGCAGAAGCTCTGAGTTAAATGTATCCATGCAACAATGGAATGTCTCTAAAAGCAGTCGACATCAGTTCCAGTATATCTTGACAATAAATGATAATCAGTTCCAAACGGAGAATTTTCTCATTTGTTTACATTTGATCAAAAAGATTTAATAGCTTTAATAGCTAAGAAGAGAGCTTATTCCTTTAAGAGATCTTGGATTTTTATTTTGTTTTTAAAGTATATCTGAAGAGTAAGTAAAAAAGGAGCATGCAGACCTCAGCTCTTTTCCCATTATCAGTTTGGGATTACAGGCCAGAACAAGTTTTACTTTTTAAAAAATAGCTATGGTTTTCACTCCTGTGAGATGCATGAACTAGATCAATACTTTGCTGTTTCAGTTTAGTGGAAAGCAGAAAGAGTAGTACTATAAATGGTTAAAAATATCCTCAGAGGCCAGCTAAGCAGTATCTGTTTCCAGTATGGATTACCAGACGCGCACTAACAGCCTGTATCTCTTAACAATGGTAGCCAGTTAGAGGAGCTGTGACTCCGTAAGTCTCTGTAATTTTCCCATTGTATCTGCCCACCTGTTAATATTTGCTGCTGCAATGCACAGTATCTCTGTAGCTAGCTGAACTCATCAGAACCAACCTAATTTTCTCAGTAGTTCTTTTAAAAGTCCCGTCTGTGCTGCAGAGAGGTAGGATCAGAGTGACACTCAGTGGCAAGACAGTAAAAATGATTCTCAGATTCTGTCTAACATCTATTTTTAGGATGTTAGGGCATTATTATAAAATTTTAATCAGATAATTATTAGTATTTTCTGTCTGTTTGATAATATTCTATGTAAGCATTGTAATTCAGACCAAAACATGTACTTTGTTGATTGTGCAAACTGAAAGATTGTGTTACTTACTTTGCCAAGGCCCCCTTCGCTCATAACTTCTGTGCTATGATCTCCTGCAACTGAAGAAAAAAAGGAAAAAAGAATGTGAGAAATTGAACTAAAAACTCAAAAACTGAATTTCAGAATGAAGAGACTTGAATCACCATAGTTTTACATTCTGTGGTATTTGAATTTTACAGATAACTTGAACAGTTCAAAGAATAGCATTTTACATATTGCATACAATTTATCATGTTCCCTGTGTATAACTGACAGTTCATGACCCTCTCAGTTATTTGTGTTGTATCAAAACATTTTCTTTATGTTTCTGAATGCACATTGAGATATGGTTAACTGAATTTGGTATCTGAAAAAAAAAGGAGACATTTTCCTTTTTATGTAAGTAAACACTGGAATAAATTATGGAATCATTACTGATAATGATTTTTAACATCAGCCCTGACAAGTGTTTGAGACAAATATTTTAGGTAGAGTAGTTCTGCGGTAAGGGTAGCAGTGTGGGCTGTCAGTCTTTCCATCCGTGCTTGCTCAGGTGCAGGGGAGGATTCATAGGATTACATTCGATTATGGAGCTGGAAATTCTCCTGAGCCTGTGGTTTTCTAGAGTCACCCGAACTCACAGCATTCAAGGATATTAATAAATAAGAACTGTTGTGATACAATGTTCCTTGAAACACTGTGTGTAAAATAATTTCTCTCTGTCTCCGACAGGGTCCTGTTGCATCCCCCATGTCCATGCGATCTGTTCTAACCAGCGGCTCCTGCCTTTCCCCGCCACCGCCGCCACCGCCGCCCCCGGGACCGCCCCCCATCTTCGATACGGAAACCGCAAAGGACGAAGGAACTGCATCTCGCTCAGCCCTCTTTGCACAGCTTAACCAGGGAGAGGCAATTACCAAAGGTGAGGAGAAAAGAAATCGAATTGTGATCCATGATTCAAACTACATCAAGAGCTGTTACATGTATTAACCTAACTTTTACAGCATTTTAAAGTTACATTCTAGCAGCTCAGATCCTTCTGAGTCTTGCAGTGGTCGAATGGAGAAGGCTGCATACCAAAACCTCCTTTAGAAGCCACAGCACCCAAAGAAGTTCAGCATACCTGACATTCACACCATTTATTTAGAGGTATCCTTTTAATTTTAAGGCAGCCAAGCTGGGTATCTTCAGCCTACAGTAGCTGGTGACCTCTTAAGTTGCAATTGCAATTTATCCCTCTTTCTGACTCACACTCATTGAGTGTACAAACCTGTGTCAAAATGTGTTACATGTCAGGTGAAAAGGTATCGCTTACAGATCAGTATGGAGTCAATAATAAAGCTTTTTGAATTAATATTGGACAGTTGTAATTTAAGTGTATGTCTGTGAATTTAAATATATATGATTGATATATTTATATTTAATGCTGTAGGGATCGGTCAAATATTGTCATAAATTAGAAAAAGAAACTCTGTTTTATGGATGGAAAAAACACAGCAAGCTCTCAGAGCTTGCTACAGACAGAGAGGGACCTAGAAGACATTGTGGGATTTTCTGTTGAAGATACTAAGATAGCCCATCCACAGTAGAAGAGCTTTTATATGAGCTGCTAAAAGTATGTCAGCAGTTACACTTCAGGTCGTTACCCAGGTAAACCTTGAGGGAATAAAAAAATGTAATTTCAGAGAATAAGATAACACAATTACAAACAAACCTTTCATGCTTCAATATGAGCACTTTTAGGATTGGAAAACAGACTCTCTTGCACAAGCCTTTTTTTTTTTTAGGGCTTCGACATGTCTCTGATGACCAGAAGACTCACAAGAACCCCAGCCTACGTGCCCAAGGTCCATCTGTTCGTTCTCCAACAAAAAGCCATACTCCAAGTCCTACCTCTCCCAATAATTCCCCGCAGCAGAACCATGCCCCTGTCTTGGAGCTAGAGGGAAAGAAATGGAGAGTGGTGAGTTCCAGTCACACCTCTGAAGTGCACCGTGCATATTTGCAAACCAGGTGGAGCACTGAAACATCTTGCAGAAGGCTGTCATTAACATGCAACGAAACAAAGTTGCAACTAAAATGGGCAGAGTCCTCCATTTCTCTGCATTGCTACAGTTCCAACTTTTGCTATTCCGTAGGATCTTAAGTTAATTCATTTGTCTGTGAGAATCACTTATTAATTCATCTCACTGGAGAACATCAGAACCAGCATATCCTTGCAAAATCAGACAATGCCCCAGAAACAAGTCCAGTAGAGAAGACCAATTAAAATCCTTTTTTTGCAGGCCATTGCTGTGAATGAGAGAGAACAGTCATCACAGACCACTTTCTCCGGTTCCCCTAACCAGTGGAATTGTACATTTATTTTTCGTTGCCCATTCCATGCAAGCATGTCTTCCATGCTTAAAAGTAGAGGAGTGTTTTCCTTTTGCCCAATCTACAGATGGAAAAAGGAGATTTGTTTAAAGTTTGAGTGTTAATTTATATAGGCATATACCAAAGAATCTGAATGAAAATTTATGTGACTGTGTTAGTTAAGAGAGAGCAGAAAGAATATGCAGTTTAGTCATGCAGAAGGTTATATACACAGTCAGTGTTTATTACAGTGGAGTCCAGTTTGCATAAGGTGCAGTCACCGTTTGCCTGTGTTATGTTGCCTTATGGTTCTACTACTTGGAACTTTCCTTGTGGATCTGTAGCCTTTTCTGGACATCTGTGGGGTGTAATTGTTCTTTCAAGCCTGATGAAAAGAAATTTCTTTGCCTATTACTCCTTTATTGTGTATGGTAATGCCTGTGCATGTTCACAATATGCTGTATCAAAGACTATATAACATTTGGGGAAGGAAAACCTGCTCTGTTCTTCAGTCTGAATCAGATGGGAGCCAAACAGAAGTTTTGTTAATGCCTTTTTAAATTGTTGTGAGCATAACATCTTCACTGCAAAATTAATGGATTTTATCATGGTCTGTGCTAACTTCTTCAGTTCTGCAGGTCTAAAAGATACAGTGTCATCTAAGGGTCAGTTAGGTGAGGTATCTGATCAAGCAGATTAAGATTTTAAGCCACAGGAAGGATATTGTCTGTTGTAACTGAAGAGGCAATGACTCGAGGATAAATTGTACTAAACTCTGTCTGACTGTTAGCTAGTTAAAGACAACCAATTAAATAAACTTTCTTTTGAAATAGGAATATCAAGAGGATAAGAATGACCTGGTCATTAACAACACTGAACTCAAGCAAGTGGCCTACATTTTTAAGTGTAACAAATCTACACTTCAGATAAAAGGAAAAATCAACTCAATTACTATTGGTGAGTGGGTAGCTCAGTTGGGCTTTAAGTGACAATCTTAAAAAAACTGACGTATGTGATTAATAATGCATCTGAATCATTCCATTCACTTTAATGATTGATCATGTGAGTAAAGTCACTCAGCTATGCAGTGCAGGACTGGGAATTTTCGTAGTTAATGTAGCAGGTGTGCATGTATTTGCTTTTGTCTTGCCTTTCTTATTTATGATTGCTTTTATTTTAGACAACTGTAAAAAGTTTGGCCTTGTGTTTGACAATGTTGTGGGAATCGTGGAAGTGATCAACTCCAGGGATATTCAGATTCAGGTAAATATCTAATTGAGAGACTAAGACAGACAGAGAACAAGTGGCGGGGAAAAAGCCCAACATGTACCTACAAGCGATTTTAAAAACTTGAAGCACAACAAAAGTAAGAAATACGCAAATGGATCTTTATATGTACTAAATTCTGCTGATGTTTTTAGAAAATGCCTGTGAAAACTATTTACTATCACTGAACAAACCTCCCATAGCCCAGTGCCTTCTGGTTCTGGTGAAGCTGAGAGATCTGTACACTGGCAGAAGTGTTTCTTCTGTCCCTGATCTGCTTGCTTTCATGCTATACAGCTCCCAGCACTTGAAAGTTCAGTGATGCTTACAGAACAAATTCTAGCAGTTAGCTAATTGATTTCTAAGTGCACAGGATTTTTTTTTCTTTTCTTATCCTCTCAATGGAAATTTTCAAATAGACTCAAAAGGACAACTAAATGCTATGAAGTAAAAGTAGGTGCTGGGATTTCAAAAAATCTCCCTGGCCAGTGATGTGACACTTTATATAAGTAAGTAATGTACTTCCTTGCCTTCAAAAAGCTTCATCAGAGATCATCTTCCTTGTGATTCTCCTGAAAAAAAAAAAAACATGTATTTTAAATGTATACATTGCCCTCTCTATTGGGGACACTTGTCCTGCTCAAAATACACAGTCTACCTGATATTTACAGCACTTGAGGCATCCCATTCCAAAGAGGTCTAACTATGGGCTCTAATACTGGGTTGTGTCTGACACACATGACATAATCTCAGGAAGGGACTTCAGGATGTATTATTTTAAGTGAAAAAGAAATGTTAATTATTGTATTAAAGTGCCACTCTTCAAAGTGAGGTCTTTTGCTTAAAAGGCTGTGCCTGCTGAATGACATTAAATATAGGTAGTCCTGCTCCATGCTTCAGAAATAATGAACACAGCCACCACAAGGAGTAGGAGCAAGATGGGGGTTTTGTATTTTGAACCTTGTGCAAGTAACTGACATTGCTACCAACTGTGCATCATCTTCTGAACTGTAACAATCAGTTTTATTCATGATCACTACATGTCTTTTTACAGCAGAGGCAGTTAGTTAAGGATCCCAGGCATTTATGTGAGCAGTTTTAAAATAATTGTATTATTTTTAATCATTACCTCTTAAACTATTCATGAAAACTGAAAAATTTGTATGTAGTGAATATCAAAACCACAGCTTGCTAATACTCAAATAAAGTAGAAATACCTTTTATAAGGATCAAAATTCTTAGAATCAAAATTAATCATGTTCTATGAATATTGCATAAGGCTTCTATGCATGTCATGGAGCAGAGTGGGGATCCACTTAAGAAGGCAGGGTCTGATTATATGCTGTATGCTGCTCGAATCAGGCAGCTCCCACAAAGCTGGTGTATGCCAAGTGCTAAGCACCTCAGTTTTCTCAGTAATTTGAAGACCTGAGTTCATCATTTCCAAATACATGATTGTTAATGCAACAGATTTCAGTAAATTAATCCTACAGATTTTGCTATAGTTACTTCAGTGCTGTATTGCTTGGCTCTCCTTTATCTCAGTGCTATCTTTTTTCATGCGAGATGTTGGCAAAATTTTTTAAACTCCCCTTCCTTCTGTTCTCCATTGCATAAGAACCCATATAAGAAAAGGAACTTTTAAGATGCATTGATCCACTGTGTAGCTCAGATTTCAGGATAAGTGTGGGATGCAAAAGGACAGACCAGTTTGTTTACTGTCACACTGAAGGAACTGAAGTTGAAAGATATTCTTTAATTAAGTGATGGGAGACACTCTCATTAACAAGTACATCTCTGTCACATGCTGTCACTGTTCTATGGCTCAAGATAATCTCTGCTGTTTTGATGCGTTGTCCAGAGTATATTGCTGTCCTTGCTAGAGATGGCAGGAGGGGGAATTTTTACTGACAACCAGTGAGTGAGACTGTTAGCCATGAAGAAATCTTTCAATCTGTAAAACTAAACAAGAGAAGATTTCCGTTTCTCGCCTCAAGTAAATCCTGTGCTTGCTTTTAAAGAGACATAAGAAATAGTTTTAGAGATTTAATTAAATTGATCTTAGTACTTATTTAGAACTGTAGCTTGCCTGAAGGGGATAAAAACCCTTTCCTTTTGCATGCTGGAAGAGCTTTGAAATCTTCAGAGCGTATTACAAATCCCCTGTTGAGTACTACTGTATGCTGGGGTCTTTCCTTTGCTCTTACTGGGTTGAAGTTGACATGTTTGATTTCTTAGCCAGTTCTCACTGATGAACAAGATGAACACTGCCTAAATATCAGCACAAAAGTTTGACTGAAATTAGAGAGAATCAGGGAAGTACTTTCATCAAACTGTATATTAAAAGCTTGCTGTATATTACAGGTTTGCTGTTGTGTATTGGTCTTTGTTACCACCACCAAGAATTTTCAGTGTCCAACAAATCAAATCAAGGCATCACACAGGCAGGTGACACACAGATCAGATGCTGGTGGTCAAAATTAGACCTGGAAGACCTGAGGATTTTTTTAACTGTATCTCTGTTTGCATTTTAAGATTTGATGTTAAGTAGATTTTATTTTGCAGGTGATGGGGAAAGTGCCAACAATTTCTATTAACAAAACAGAAGGCTGCCACATCTACCTCAGTGAGGAATCATTGGATTGTGAGATTGTGAGTGCCAAGTCGTCCGAGATGAACATCCTCATCCCCCAAGACGGTGATTATGTGAGTGAGATATTTTTTAAATTTTCCTCTCTGTTCCATACTAGTCTTGGCAGCTAGTAGCACTTAAGTTTCTAGAAAAGAAACTGACATAACACACATCATGTCACCAAAAAACGATCCAAAACAATTGAATTTCTATGTGCTTGTATCTCAGGAGAGAGAATTCCTTATTTTCTAGGGCACAAAGTAATTTCAGAAATCATAAATTATGTTTTCTCTTTCCATTCTGATGGATAATGGCTTCATCTCCTGTCCACTGATCTTTTTTGATACCTAAAGATAATCTTCCAAAGAAATTCACTTCACCGAAGTGCACTTTAAGTGATGTCTTAGATGTGGAAGTCTGAAGATGATGAGACTGAAACTAAGATAAATATAATACTACTACTGGTGAAATAATACAGTATAATATACTTGGTTTTTTCTAAAGCTATTGATACATGGGTAGCAGCTGTAGTACCTTATACTATTTTCAAGTTATGTCCTTAAAAGCCACTTAAGCAGGTGCATTTTCCCAGTTCCTTTCCTGTTCCAGAAAAAATTTCATACTATGCCCAGTGGCATTTCTAGTAAAGTCGTGCTCTGTCACTTCACACACAACCAAGGGATCACTTCACACAAGCAGGCAAAACATGCTCGTAATAGTTCCCTGGTGTCCTCAACAGAACAGAGTTGAAATTGCAGTGCATGGCCATAGCCAGAACTTAAATTTCTTGTTACTCTTTTGGGCTGGAATTTGGTACAGGGGTTTAGGCTTTATAAAATAAAATGTGTAGTGAGAATTCTTGTGCTCCACATTTCCAAAAGTGAGTGCTGGATGCCTAGCTTTAGGTAACTAAAAAGGGAATGATTTTCAGTGGGTGCATACTCACCTATTTCTTTTTAAAAAAGAGTCCTTTTGGTCAGTCTTACCTCAAAATCACCAAAACATCAGAAATTACTGGGTATCAAAATACCTCTTTGAGGTCTGAATGAAAAACCCTTCTTTTCACATAGTTTTTGTTTACTGGGTACAGAGAAATACTTAACAACATCTCCCATCATTTCACTGGATTTGTAGAATAGAAGGACACTTTATTTGATGTTCTGTTTTGTTTTGTGTACCCCATAAAGGATGCTGAGTGTTTTGAAGTGTATCACACTTCAAATGATGGGAGTTTTTTATTTTATTTTATTCTTCCATATTATAATACTGCTTTTGTCCTTAAAATCAGACTCCTGGTTTAATCTCCGCATCTAAGTCCTTTTTACTGTCTTCCAACCCAGACATCGATGGAATCTGAAGTCATTTCTGACATGAGGCTTATTTACTTAGTTGATGCAGATAATGGTGTGAGAGGGATTATTGCAAAGTAGTACCATACCAAGGCTATTTGAAACTGGGTAGCAATCAGGCTTTTTCCTGTGTGGCATTGTAAAATAACATCCTAGGGTAATGAAGAAGGCTTCTCTCTAATCCTGGCGTGTCTGAGCTATCAATGCTTTTGCAGTCATGTAGCACTAATAGAATTCCACCAGTTTTCGTGAGATATCCCCTGTTTGTTTAACCATCATTGTTGCTTTTGTTTCCTACCAGAAAGAATTTCCGGTTCCCGAACAGTTCAAGACAGCATGGGATGGATCTAAGTTGGTCACTGAACCTGCAGAGATTGTGGGTTGACTTCCTCATGCCATAGAACACTTGCTGACCGTGGCCAGACTGTGGTCAGCACACACAAAGCAGTAATGTAAAGAACTAGAAGTAGCAGGAGTTCATGCTGCTGTCATAGGCCTTCAAGCATTAGCTCTGCATGCTAGGAACAATAACACATCTGGCACCCTTTTGTTAGGCATCCCGGTACTGGTCACGTCTCCACACAGTTTGCCTTCACGTACAATTTTAATTCTGAATGGGAATATAATAGGTTAAACCCCCCACCCTCCCGTCACATCATTGGTTTGAAATACTGTATACATGAAGCCAACACACTGCATGATACACTTTTTTTTATCATATTGCTTCAGTGCATTCCTTCTTGTGTTTCTGCTAATCAAAAACAGCATTAAGACTTTAAGGTGTTTATTTTTACCTATTAAGCAATTCCTATATGATGCAGTAAAAATGCACCCATAGAAAGTATGCAGTTTCTTGCAGTTCTGTGGCAATCATAATGTGTTTCGTTTTAAACAAGCAAAAAAGGACAACTTTCAGCACAGCAACACATTTTGCTAACTGAATTTTTTTTTTAAATCTGGTAATTTAATCAAAAACGTTTCTAATATGCATATTTAGAAGATCGCACAGTTTTCTGTGAGGTAAGATTTTATTATGGTTCACAGACTTGCCCTTGCCCTCTCATTTCTTGCAAATTAGTAATTCTAACATAGAGCCTCATCAATGCTAAAACCTTGCAGGAAATTACTTGAAGGTTTCTTGCTCCTTGTATTTATTTTTTTTCCTTTTTTTCTTTTTTGGTGACACAATCTCTCACTTGTTAAAACTTCACATTGTATCTTGCATCTTATACAGAAAACCAAGGAGGACATATACATCTGATACCAGCTAGTTTTCCTTACTAATAGAGTTCCTTTGAAATATTTGTATTGTAGCTTATGCTCATGAAAACAATCATCCTGGGGGTTTTTCCCCACATTTGTAGGATTTACTCAATATGTCCACAAAGCAAAGCCATAGATTTATGCCATACTAATTCTGAGCCCAAATAAAGGGGTAATTTCCTGTTTAGCCCTATGACTCTACTTTACAGTCCCTACTTTACATGCTTTTTTAACAAAGGTGGAATATTGTATACATTTGTACTATTTCAGCACATAGTACAAATAAAGTTCTACAAAGTTTAAAAGCCTATGTTTTTCATCACTTGTAATAATTTGTATCAGTGAAATTACAGTGAGATGCTTGCAGAGCTAGTTACAAGCTAAATTTTGTGCCTAACTTACCTTGAAAGTACATTAACTCTGAAGGGTTTTAAAGTATATCTTTGATTGTAAACCCTATACAATATAACCAGTAGTGCTCATTCCGTACAGTTTTGCTATCCAGTGTTTAACCTATGTGTATAATGTGTTTGCTTTAATATATATCATTTTTTCAACAGTAAACTTCTTATGAAATAAAAAGGAAAATGTACTTGTTTAAAAACAAAGTTGTTCAGAGCTTGTTCCATTGCACCGTTTGTCCTATAGGCTTTCTCTTCCTTAAACCCTGTTTCAAAAGCTGGAGTGAGAAAAAGTAGTTCCTCCTCCCATTTCACTAAAATATTATCACTTCTGCTGCCATAATCCACCTGACAGTGAGTAGAGGATATTCTGCGTGCCAGCAGATAAACCTGAAGTGTCATGCACATAACTTTGGTGACAGCCAGCAAATCGAGCTTTTCATGATTCTCACTTCTAGGTACACCTATATCTTCCAGGGATTATGTCTAGGGAGGTGATCATGACCTGGTGCAAGTTGGTATTCTATTTTCAGCTTTTCCTGTTGTTTCTCTATATGGCTTCAAATCACAGGTGGTCCAGTCAGTATGTCACTTGGATGTGCCTCATCTCTGAAAAATGGGCATCGTATACTTTTCATGATAAAAGGATCATTGAAGGGTTGTTTAATACTTAAATCATAATCATAATGTGTTCCACAAAATAATCTCATTCTGGGGCATTCTGGCCTGAGATACTGACTCTTTCTTTCATACAGCATCAAAGAGGGGACAAGGCATTATGCAGAAGCAGGATGCACTTACTGCTTTGGAGGTAAGATACAAACCAAGTATCAAATCCTGATGATAAACAGAAAGCAGCGAGACACCCTGAATCACTACACAGGCAAATTCTTACAGTTTTTCTGAGGGATTTAACTCCCCCATCAAATACAAACTCTTTGAAGGCTGATCTGATTCTTCTTTTAAACGTTTGAAGGCAAACTCCTTTGTGGCTAGACCTTCACCCTAACATTCATGGTCCTGCAATATGCAAGACCCAAGTACATTGCTTTGACTGGTTTCTTAGCAGAAAAAGGTCTTGTGCAGTAACAGCGCGTGCCTGGCAGTCTGAGCACACCTCAGACCTTTGTCAGAGGGCAGAAGTTTAAAGGCAAAGGAAGAAGGCCTTGCATGGACAGACCCAAGGCAATTGAAGAAAAGGATACCAAGTCAATGTATTTCTGGACAGCAGAAAAGTGCAGTAATCATGCGTGGGTGAACTCTGCCCTCCTTCAGGTGCAAAGTCAAAGACAAAATCCCGTTTATTGCGCGGTGTGAATTCCCTAAATACCCCCACAGAACAGGATATAACATCACGTAAACAGGAAAGATGTTCACCACACTGTCTCCCTATCACCTGGAGCAGTACACAGACATTGCCTATTATGGTAACAGGTAAACAATACCCTATAAGGTCACAAACTACAATCACCACTTCTCACAGGTCCAGCTTTGTTCACAAGCCACAAACCTCTCTCCGCCCATCCCCAGTGACCTGGATACAGTCCCAGCGTCACCTCCAGGCCCAGGAAAGAGGCTGTCTCTCCAGCCTTCTGGGCTTATCTCTCTGTCACCACATAGTGTAACCCAACAGAAAAGTAGGAGAGAGACTTCTAAAATAGGTTTTATCCAGTACTCTTAGTCAGCCACATAACAACAACAACAACAAATCTATAACCACCTTTTTTCAGTTCAGTTTGGTCATCATAAAAAATACTTGTCATACATTTCCAGTAGGTTGGACTGTTCTTTCCCTGCAACCTGACATTAAATTCAAAATTACAAAGGAGTGCTAAGTAAACAAAATTCTGCTTCTACTTTACTTGAATTTGTGTACAATTAAAGGTTAAAAACTCATTTTGTGAAAAATCAAATTTATCTTAAGATAGAAATAGCCAACAAACTGCAGAATGATGATTTGATGAATCATCTCAACCATGAGCAGTTGCATCCACCAAGTTTTCAGCAGCAAGACTGATCTGTATTTGATGGTTGATTCCACCAAGGAATGAACTGCTAAATGCTGAGCATCCCTGTAAGGTCCCATTGATCTTTTTTTTTACTGCATGCTGTCACACAAGATACACCCCTTGATTTCTACATTACACTGCATTAAGACTGTGGTCCTAAAATCAGTGCCACTGTCAAAACAGAAAACCGTGAATTTGGTTCATATATTGACATGGAAAAAATGTGTATGGTGTAATGACCCAGTTCATTTCTATACACCTGCATGGGTCAAATAGTCACTAGTTCAGATGCTGTCAATCAGCCAGTAAAATACATGTAAAAGAGAAGGCAAGTTTTTAATTTGTCTAAATGTAAAGAGCTTTATTTCCTATGAAAAGCTTCAATGGATGTCATACTTTCTTAAATAGAATAGGGTGCAAAGAGGAGGGAGACAGGTTCTCTTCAGTGGTGCCCAGGACCTGAGACAATGGGCACACACTGGAGGACAATGGGAAACACAGGAGGTTCCCTTGTACATCAGGAAGCACTGTTTTCATGTGCAAGTGACCAACACTGACACAGGTCGCTCAGGCAGTGGAGTCTCCATCCTTGGAGACATTCAGAAGTCCCACAGGCCTGGTCCTGCGCAACCGGCTCTAGGTGATCCTGCTTGGGCAGGGGGCCAGGTGGACTCCAGACGTCCCTGCCAACCTCAGCCCTTCTGTGTTCTGTGACACTTGCTTAGTTGTTTAGAATATTGGTTACTAAGAGCCCACTGAAAATTAGAAGCATCGAGGTAGTGACTCCAAGTACCCACCAGATGGCAGGAAACAGCCGAGGCCAGGCCTTCTCAAGCTTTTAATGATAAATTGCGGGACTGCAGCTTTTACAAAGGACGTGAATGCTGTTTGCCAAGGAGCTGGGGAATTCTGCCCTCTGAAAGTCACTGTAAAAACACTTAATATTACCTTGATCTTAAAATTGCCATCTTGGTGAAAGGTAAACGTTTGGGTGCGATGAACAAGGAAGAATCAAAAATAACTACTTGTTACCAATTATTAAATTGATCTTTTGGGGTTTTTTTCTTTTTTTTTCTTTTTTTTTTTAACACTGCTAAGCGTATCTCCATTTGAAAAAAAAACATGATTGTACTTAAAAGCAATATTTAACAGAGCCATTGAAGATAAAGGAGTAAGTAATTTCAAATCTGTGTTTGCAAACCAGAAATCTTTTCCATGTGCTAGGGAATTAGGCACTTGCTAAGGCTTCCCAGTGCCATAGTTATTTTCCAGACAAATCATTCTTGTTCTTACTCTTTCCTGAATCCTCACCATATCTGGATCTGCAAGAGTTCCTTCAATGTTACTACACTATGTGTTCATCACCCTGTGCCTCACATATCTTTCCAAGAGATCAAGCATTTGTCCATTTGGAATGCTTTATGGGCTCAATTCAGTCTGCACCCTTAGTGCACTCTCCTGATGTGCTGTTCAACTGGGCTTCTTCTAAAATGCGGAAGCAGCTGCTTCGAGACAAATGGAGGTAAGGTTCAGTCAAATACACAATATTCTAGCAAGCACAGCAGTTATCAAGAACATACAAAGCAGATTCAGTTTCCATGCTGGAGGTGATCTGGGCCCAAATGCTGTGAAAATATTGCCCAGAAGTAGCTACTGCCCTCAGAAGATGCCTATAAACAGGCCCCTGACTTATGATAAAATCCCCCTGTTACTAGATGAAATCATAAATAATGTTCCGCAAGGAATGTTCTGACTACCAGAAAACAGGAACCTGCTCTGTCTTTATGGTTGAAATGATCCTGAAAAAGCTTTTTGTGTGCCAAAAGTTTTGTAGAACAGAGAACATTCCCTACTCCACCACCCAAAACTCAGTGGTGATTTCCTCAGCTTAACCCTTCTTTCCTAGGTCTTGCTTGCTTGCTGAGGACCCTACCTGATCACCACTGACCACCAAAGACGCCTACTCTCCAAAGCCCTAATCCCACTGCTGCTTCAGCAGAGGCACCATCATATTTCCTCCCTGGGAAGAGAAGGGAATGGGATAGGGAGTTAGGTAACTGGTAAGGCTTCCTAGTGCCACATTCCTGAGTAAAGCTGTTTTGTTGTTACTGTTCCTTCAAACAATGCCAAGGTAAAAGGCAAATAAAGGTGTTTATGCACAACTCCTAAACCAGACAGTACTCATAAACAGGCAACCATACTAAAAATTTGTGTACCCCAAGATAAAAGTGGAAAAGTTTCTTGGTTTTTTGTCCAGCTGATTTGCTATGACCTTTTTATCAACTGTGACCACCAGGATTCTGTTTTCTCTGTAGTACACTTGAAGTTGCATCTGTTAGAAGTTGTTTCAGTCAACTGTGTAAGGTTTTAGAGCTAATCTCTCCTTCAAATTCCTTAGATGGATGTGACACATCAGTTTCAGAGTGAAAGGCTAAATTGATTTAATTTGGGAGACAGTTGTACCATTTTCCACACTAAATGTATAATGTTTTACACTGTCGTTATGCCAATGCATACATATGGGTTTTTGCTCATGTTCTGTATCTGGCTGCTTGCCCCAAGGGGGAAGGTTCTCACTCTTTGGTGACTATAGTTTCAGGGATGAAGAATCTCTTTAACCATCATTTGCATTTAATTTCACTCTGTACATGAACATAAATACTTGATACAAATGTCTAAATAGCATTAATTGTAGCTGCTGGGCCCAACAATAATTAACCACTTTGGAATGACAAGACCTTTTTGTTGATTAATGTCCAACAACTCTCATCCAAAGACTCTTTAGAAGAGCTCCTATTATTAGAATATTTGAGCATGATGCAGGAGATGTGATCTGTTATCCTGCAAGCAAAGGAAAGAACTGAGCTTCAATGCTTCAGTGATTCCTCGGTTTTAAAAGTGGTTTAAAACCCTTGAAAACAAGATGCTTGAAGGCATACCAAAAATGAGCAAAGGTACATGTCTGTAGCTCTGTACAGCAGCCAGATTTACAGCACACCAGTGTTCTGTTACTTCCTGTTGACTATGAAGGATTCTCCACTCAAGAGTGACTGATGAGGTTTTTCAGCATTACCGACACTAAAGAGCTTAAGGTGGGATTCCAGATTCCCCTTAAACCTTAGCTATTATGATACCAGCTTTTAGGTGCTTACCTCCTTCTTTTGATCTAGTTCAAAACATTTCCTCTTGCCTAAGTCTCATTTCTAAAGAAGAGGATATTTAACTGCCAAGGCATTCAACTACTTATTTTCATCAGCTGGTACAATGAGCTGCCCAAGAGTTTCTCCCTTTCTGACTCCACCCACAAGAGAAAGCAAAGTAGCAAGAAATTGGTGCTGCAGAAGACTATAAAAACTGCCCTGTGTGGCAGGCAATCTGACACAGCAATGAAACAAGACCCTTTGTCATCAAAAGCCCAAGCTGCGAGTTTGTCACTACTGGCAAGCCCTGTTGTCACATCATCTGTCATATGTGTCCCAGAACAGAAAAATCTGAATGCTCACAGAATTTGTGGGTCAATTGTGGGTTATTTTTTTAAAAAGCAGAAGAATGAAAAACTAATAACGGAAAAATTTGGGCATGAGGAAATGTTACATTGTTACCTGTTAGTCCCCTGCGCTCTGCTGTCAGTGATTCCATTTCACCTTGAATATCCAGAATAATCTCATAATGAGTTCTAACTATGGTTATGCCTGGGTAATGCTGCTGCTGGCCAGCCTAAAACTTACATATGACTGGCAGCATTATATGGAGTCTCTGAGATCTTGTAATTGTACCTTAAGATCTCATCTAGCTTTCAAAACCTCTGGCCACAGAGACAAAAAAAAAAAATTAAAAAAAAAAAATAGGAAGGCAAGACACTCTTTGGTCCTGAAGAGTTTGTGGTAAAAATCAAATTAAAAAAAAAAATAAATAGACTGTAACTCATGAAGGAAGAAGTGAAATATTATAGGGAAAGAAGCCTTGTTACATTACATTTACTGTCAGTTTTCCAATATAGTTTTTGTATTAGGAATTAATATATGGTTTAAACCCATGTTTTCATCTATACACTTGTCTGTCTGCCTTCCTTTTTTCCTTCCTAATCATGCTAAAACTTGCTGTGTTTCCCTAAACATGTACCCATAGTGATTTCACCAAGGTCTGTGTTACAAAACATGCCAGTGTAATTAAAATCATAGCTACATAGTGACCTTACATAACTGCATCATATTGTATGGGTCATTATTTGTTAACCACTTTGGCAATTCACCTCAGCTTGCTTGTATTAGAGACTCGCTCCACACAAACTTCTGGGACTTAAAGAGTGGAAATTTCTATTAGATATGTGGGAAAAATTCTTTACTGTGAGGGTGATGAGGCACTGAACAGGTAGGTTGCCCAGAGAGGCTGTGGATGCCCCATCCCTGGAGGTATTCAAGGCCAGATTGGATGGGGTTTGGAGCCACCTGGTCTAGTGGAAGCTGTCCCTGCCCATGGCAGGGGGGTTGGAACTAGATGATCTTTAAGGTCCCTTCCAAACCAGGCCATTCCATGATTCTATGATTTTTATGAAATTACTTCATTTTTTTAAATTAGTTGAGGGTAAATGGGAAAATAGTTCAACACAGAGAGGGAGAAACTTCTGGTTTTGTTCAGCTGTGACAATTGCTGTCTTCAACATGGGAAACACTCCGGGTTCTCAGTATGTATTAACTTGTTTATTCAGTATGGAGCTGTGTTAAGATCTCTGTCAGACAGAACTCTTGGTCTAGTTGAGATGCTTAATAGAACACAGAAACCTTAAAGATTAAAAATTAGTTTGAAGAACTATGTTTAAACTTGCTGCTGGCTCTTTGTTCAGCATTTGAAGAGAGCAAGTCCTATGAGGAGCGGCTGAGGGAGCTGAGGGTGTTTAGCCTGGAAGAGGCTGAGGGGTGACCTTACCACTCTCGGTAATACCTGAAAGGAGCTTGTAGCCAGCTGGGGGTCGGCCTCTTCTCCGGAGAGTTTCAGGTCAGACATTAGGAAGAATTTCTTCACAGAACGGGTGATTAGACATTGGAATGGGCTACCCACGGAGCTGGTGGAGTCACCGTCCACGGAGGTGTTTAATGAAAGCCTGGACGTGGCAACTCAGTGCCCTGGTCTAGTTGACAAGGTGATATCCAGTCATGGGTTGAACTCGATTACAGAGGTCTTTTCCAACCTAAATGATTTTTTTTTTTTCAGAGGAAGAGTATGATATGTGATAGGGGAAACGATGATAAGGGGGAGATAAAGGGGGAAAAAAACCCCACAACATTTAGACAGGAAAATAAAAACGTAGAACTTGAACAGCCTGCGGCGCTCTAGAAGCCGCTTCGTTCGCACGTCGGGGGCAGCCGCCTCTGCCTCAGCGCTCGGCGATACCATCTCGTGGCGGGGGTGAAGCCTGTTTCTCCCCTGACGCGGTGCTCTCCTCGTAGGGCTCTTCCCCCCCGCTCCTCCGCGATAAGTGGGAGAGGCGAGGCGCATCCCCGGCGCACGCGCGGTGAACGCTCAGTGCCCGCCGGGATGGAGGAGGTGGCGGAGCGCGGCCGGGCCGGCGCTGGGGCGGCGGCGATGGCGGAGGGCGGCAGTGCCGCCGGAGAGGAGGCAGCCAATGCCAACGCCAACGCCGCGTCCTCACCACCGCCGTGCTCCCCTCCGGAGGGCGGTGGGGCGAAGCCACTGAGCGCGGCGGAATACGCGCGGCGCGTACACCAGTGGCTGTGGGACTCGTACTGCGGGTACCTGGGCTGGCAGGGCTGCCCACCCGCCCTCCTCGCCGCCGCCGCTG